>JAPDSC010006483.1:0-12110 GCA_026290005.1 Latrodectus geometricus
ATTTACAAATACATTAAATATTTATAAAATAAAATATTAACATTTTAACAAAAATAAAACTTTCATAAGCTAGCAACAATAAATATTCATAACTATAGTCTTAATATAATAAGAAATTAATTTTTTTCTTCCCCTTAAATTTAAATAATTAAACACCATGAGAATATAACAGTCGTACCTGCACAAGATAAATTGCATAAATAAATGTGTTTTGTTAGCTGTACTTTTTTACTGTTTAATTTGTCAATAATTTTTCATCCATATTTATTTGCTAAATTGGAATAGTAGTGAATATGAAGAATTACTGACAGAACAAAACTCTATAAATATATATTTTTAAAGTAACAAAGTAAGCAAAAAGTCAATAAAATAAATTGAATTCAAAGAGAATAAAATAATAACTAGTGATTTAGGAAGTATATTTAAAGTTCACAAATTTTTCGAAATATGAAAATTCATTTCTTCTTACAAAACTTCATTTCTTTTTTCTGTAAAATTCCTTAATTTGCAAATATTGAATGAGTTTTCATTTATGAGGTTATTATTTCATCCCTTTGCCTACTTTGAACCAACCAAAGTAAAAAAATGTGCGAAAATATTGGTTAATAAATGACTTACACAATTTGTTTTATCCAAAATTTAAAATTTAACTCTAAAATGATGAAGAATCTTACAAATTATTCCGTTTTTATAAAAAGAATATTATAAATATATTTAAAAAACAGACAGATGATCAAATATTTAATTAAATATGATGTGTCTGGTGAAATTTAATAATGTAATCAAGTATTAAAAATACTTTAAGAAATAATCATTAAATTAATTAAAATGATTTATGTATCAATAAAACATGAATACATAAAATAGGATATACCAATTATTTTTGCATTTGTCAAAATGAAATAGGTATTTGTGAAATGAAACAATGTCTACATATAAAAAAAAAAAAAAAAAAAAAAAAAAAAAAAAAAAAAAAAAAAATTCTAACAATTTTTAACAGTTTTAAGTACCTATGTATTATAAAATGATTTGGAATCTTTTTGTACAAATTTAAGCAAATTTATATTTATGTAAAATAACAGTTAAAATTTACAACTGTTATTTTGTATAAAGAATTAATGTTGCATTAATGCAGATTAACTAAAAATTAATACTAATTAAATCAAAAATTTTTAAACTAAAAATCATCAAATAAAAATAAAGCTTTTTCTAGGGTATAAGTTTTGATCGAATCTTTAAAATAGAAATTTATTAAATAAATAAAACAGTCCATAAAAGAGGATCAAACAATTTCAAATCACAGAAAATTATTAAAAAATTACATAGTCAATTAAACAAAATAATTACATAATCAAGTAAACCAGCAAAATAATTCACATAACTTTATTGCAAGGATAGTATATAGCAAAACTTACTGCATATATTTTAATCAGCAAGTTTTCATATTCTATTTAATATATTGCCCTATTCAAATTTATGCTTTAAATATTAGATTCGTGATTTTATTTGAAAACAACAGATACTTAAAAATATTAGCATTCTCATAATATGTAAATCATGGTTTACTGATGGATCAAAAAAAGGCAACCTCTCAAGAATAGCATGGCACCAAGATTCAGTCTTTATAAAGGGCTTGGGGAACATACCACTGTCTTTCAGGCAGAGGTTCTTGCTATCGACAACTATCTGCAGATAAATTTAAAAAAGCGCTACCAAGGTAAACGTTTTCTTATTTTCAGCTACAGTCAAGCTGCATTGATAGCTCTCTACTCATTCCAAGTCAAATCAAAAATTGTAATGGAATGTAAAAATCTCCTTAAAGAACTGGGAAATGGGAATAAAATTATTCTTATTTGGGTGCCAGGGCATATAAGAATAGAAGGCAATGTAAGAGCTGATGAACTTGCAAAACAGGGATCCTCTTTCAATCCAATAGGAATGGAACTCTTTTGTGGGATCAACATGAAGACTACAAGGAAGGCCATTCAAAAATGGGAAAAACAGGAGATGAACAAAGTTTGGCATTATTCTCCTGGACAGAAACATGCAAAAAGTATGATTTTCAACTCATCTGAGAAAATTGCATCTGAAATTCTTAGACTCCCAAGATTGAAGACTCAAGCAATTGTAGGCTTCATTACTGGGCACTATCATTTCAGGAAACACCTTCATACATTTTTAAACAGGAACCAATTTGTAGGAAATGCCAAGCAGGGGTACAATCAGCTCTTCATATCCTATATGAGTGTGATGCTCTTGCCCTTACAAGATTTACTACTCTAGGTAATCCATATCCTAAAGAGTTACACCTAAACTCCATTGAGGGTATATCAGACTTTATAAACAAAGTAGGTAACCCAAGACAATGGAACTAGGAAAAAATTGGGCTTGGAGCATGGTACAAAATGCAACAATGCAGAAGTGCCATATATCTGACAAGCTCAAGAAGATGTAAATCATGATTTATACTCATATAAAAGGATTAAAATTTATTTAAATATAATTTTTAATAGAACATTGAATTAAAAAGCTTAAAAAATAAGGAAATAGTTCATACTCAAGTTGTAAAAATTAAAATTATCCTGGTATTATGATAAAGTTTTGAATAATGCCATTAAAATCTAATTCAAGACCTGGAAATCACATATTACTTTTTAAAACACTGTATACAATAGTTGAGAAATCTTTACCTGAAATATTCATAATGCAGTAATTTCTAATAAACAAGAATGGAATATGATTTTAAATCATAATAGTACTGGAAAAAAATTATTAGAGGAATCTTCAATTAAAATAAATATTAAAAAAAATTTATAATGCACCAAAATTTATTTATTTTTTATAACTTTATACCAGCTCCATTTAGAGTTTTTAAGAAAGTATACATGCTTGATTTTGTTTTATTTTCTTGTTACTCAAGAACTTTTTTTACACAAGTTTATTTTTTTCACAAAACCATTTTTACAGTTTAAAATGAATTTCAAATCAATACAAATATCCAAGCCAAAAGTGGAAATACAATTCCTCAATTAGCTGAACCTCAAGTCTTAGGAAAAACAGTCATATCTAAATATATAACAAAAATATATAACATAAAAATCAATATATAAAATATAACAGAAATATACAATATAAATAAGATTTTTATGTACATATTCTATTGTTATAAAAGAAATAAAATACTTAATATGATATCAAATGATATAGATTCATTTGTTATAACAGTTGATCAAAGGTTTAAACTAGATACATTATGTTTAAACTAAAAGACTCATATTATTGGAATATTTTAAATATCAAATTCCTCCCAAGAAATATTCAGTACAAGTTGAAAAATAGTTTAAAAAATATAATGGCATTTTCATCATATCAAATATAAGAAATAATTGTAACATCCATGACACTTATACAAGTCAGCACTCCAATGGAAAAGTGAAAGCTCTATTTTTACATATAATAAAGAGAAGTGTGATATAAACTATTCGGATTAGATGGTTTCTCATGCTACAACAATAAGAAATGGATTGAAATGATATATCAGAAATGTCAGTGATTCAGCTCCTTTTGTTATTAAACTTTTTATCTTCTCACAAAACTATAACAAAAAGAATTTTTTTTTTTTTTTTTTTTTTTGGAAATTATGTGTTGCATAATTTTTAAGGCTGATTAATAATGTAATTAGACATCCTGAAAATTTGGTCAGCATAATACAACTATACAAGAAATGTTTCTGAACAAAGCATATTTAACATATGAACAAAGCTAAGATGTATTATTATACACAAATAAAAAACTATGCATACCAATCAAAATATCCTGAAAATTTGGTTAGCATAATACAATTAAACAAGAAATGTTTCTAAAGAAAGCATATTTCACATATGAACAAAGCTAAGATGTATTATTATACACAAATAAAAAGCTATACAGACTAATCAAAACCAAGAAATATGAACATTAAATGCAAAAAACATGTTTAAAAAAAAAAAAAAAAAAAAAAAACAATGTTTTATTTACATTGTCTTGGATTAATATCAAAATTGTGTTTAACATGCTTTGAAATATTACATTTAAATTATTTTTATTGAGTAATGTTTCAAACATTTTGCCACCTAAAATATTTAGAAAACTTTTATAAAAATTTATTAAAATTTTATCTTTTTCCCCAGTGAAATATTTTTCCAAATACCTGATAAATTTATTTCATAAGAATTCATATAAGCATTATCCATATATATACATAATGCAGCCTGACAGAAATTTTTGCTATAACTTTTATTCAAATTATGTGACAATCAAGTCAAATGAAATATTTTACCATGCAAAATCAAACCAATCAAATGTATAAAAGGAAAATTTAAGAAAAGTATAAAAAATGCTTTTATTTGAATTTTAAACACAATATACAAAAATTCACGAAAACAATACTCACTTTCTTTCAACAGCTCTCAAATCAGATCGATACATACGAGGATATTCTAACAGAAATATAAGAATTGCTAGAAATCTTTTGGTTAAGAAAAATATCACTGAAGTCATTTTTAGAAAAAATTACAATAGGTAACTAAAAAAATTAAATATTTTTATTTTACATGAAATGTGCAAAACATTCGTAACATGTAATGATTTTTGTTATCCCAGAATTTGTAGTAAAATCTTCACTAAATTTTCTGCAAAGTATAACATTTCTTAAATCTTTAAATATTCTTTTCCAACCTTATCTAATATGTTGCAAACAATAGCTCTACCTTAAAAAATATCAGAATCTTGTTTAAAAGGAATAAAACAATTGCGGAAAGAATAAAATATTTTTACAAAGATTGAATAAAACATTTGTAAAAAATATTTTATTGATTGTAAGAAATTGTCATATGCCATAGTTAAGTTAAAATATAAATGCTCCAACCAATGAAATGTAATTTGGATAATTTTAAGTAACATAAATGATGAACCATAATTGAAATGCATTCATAATTCAATGATTACGTCTTTTCAATAATTATAAGATTTAATCCTATCGCTTCTCAATTAATGGAAAATGCATGCTGCTTTTTTGCATATTTCTGCCAAGAAAACACTTAAATTTCTTTTTTACCATCACATGACCAATATATCAATAATCAATATGGAACTAATTCATAATACACAGTAAATCAATTATGTAGAAATTAAATTTAATTTGATATCATTTTTTCAAAATGTACTCAGACTTAATAAGAAAACAAACTAATACTACAATCAAGTCTGTTAAAAGGAAATTAATTTTAAATAAACTAAGAATTAAAACAAAGTTCAACAAAACATTTGACAAGAGTATTTTGCAAGTCTGGGTGATTAAATATATGTTGATCTAAATATTCAAGTTTACTTCTAATTTATGTTAGCTATCTTGAATTAGGATGGTAATAAGTTTTTGTATTTTGTAAAGTATAAGAAATTTCTTCAAATTACAGACATCCCCAACAAATTGGGCCACACTCACATCAGTAAGATATTGTAATTAAAAAGTAGAATACTCATTGAAAATTGCTAGTATTTCTCTTAAACAACTTCCACTTTTTAGCAGCTTTTTGCCTTTTACTGGAGAAACTATTTAATAATTCTTCTTATCTGATTACAGAAATTACAAAAGGGTAAAAAATTTATGTTCCTTCAACAAATCATTAATATTACAAGATAATAAAACAAGCTTTCATACATAATTTTTTATATTATGGCATATTTTCCAGATTTTAGAGTAGTTCCTGTGAAACAAACTTTTTAATTTTCCAAATTAAACAGGATAAAACTGAAGTAAATCTATCAGTTGCCAATTCTACCAGATGAGTTTGATAAAGTGTCACATAATTATTTACAGAATCCAAACATTTTCTAAACATTGTTTTAAATTAAGGAAATTAGAAATAACCAACAAAAAGAGATTGAAGGAAGAGAGCACGGTCTAACAAATATTTACAATAAAGTTTCATAATGTAAAGATTAAAGTCACATGTTTTGGTATATAATAGAATAGAGACTTCACTTGATTATTTTTATAAAAATAAGTTAATTAAAAAAAAGTTTTTTTAATGTAGAAAATTACATAAAATAGAATGTCCTGTTATTTCATGAATAAATGTGAAACAATAGAAATTTGTAAGATGATAGAAAAATTTTTTAATTACTGAAAGATAATTACTTCAAAAATGCTTGCTGATTTAAAGATATAACATGCATACCACACAATATATTTGAAATAAAAACAAGGGAAGATTCTGTTCCTGATATTTTGCGTACCTGACAACGAATTGACTTCGTCATAAAAGAAACCTATAGATGCAATGTTTTTTCCTCCCCCCCCCTTCATAAAATTACGGCTCATCAATTCTATTTTGAAATTTCTTATTTGAAAGGATAATATAAGCAATTATAATCAAATATCTGCAGTTGGATTGAAGAGTAATTATTTCAAAGAAATTAGTTAACTTGATATGAAAAATGTCACATTGTCACTTCATTGCAATTTAAATTTATAAAGTCATTGGCGACAGTTATTGGACTTGAATGATAGAAATAGGCACCTAAAAATAAATGCATTAGTATTTACCCAATGATGTTGTAAGAGAGACATTAGGAATAAATCAATTCATATAAGAATATTTGGGCTGCATTTCAAAATGTTGTAATATAAGTAAATTTATAAGAATCAAGAATCATTTATTTTAAAAAATTAAAAATGTCATAAAAAATAAAATCATTACTGACAATAAAATCATTTATAAAGTGTTGCAATCATGTATTTGCCTAATTTGTTTCTTCTTATTGCAGCAATAAACTATAAGCAAGTTCATATAGCAAAAATCAATCATTATATTAAACAAAAGAAAGAAAAAAAATAAACTTATAATAACACCCCAAATATTTATACTTTGCTAAAATTTAAAAGAAGAGTGTTTTTTATTTCACTCAAAATGAATACTTTTTAATCACATATCAAAATGATATCCTATAGTTATTTTAATAGATATACAACATGGGAAACAAAATATGTAATATTCATAAAATGAAATTTTGTATGAAAAACATTTTCGAATTTAGATGTAAATAAATACTTTTTTTATACACAAAATTAAAAAAATTCAAAATACTATTTATCATACAAATTATTAAAGCAAATCACTATGGAGATAATTTTTAAAAAGAATAACAAACATAAACATATAAAAATAGATATTCACAAGATTCTTTTTCATAAAACTTAAATATTACAAATCAATATATTTTAAAGGATACATAGAATAAAAAGAAATTTGCCACCTGGGAAAAAATTTGTTAATACCTAATATTCCTCCAACAATCAATACTAAAATGAAAAATATATAAATATTATTTCAAGTAAAGAATTACATTTGTAACTGAGATTAATTTATAATACTTTATATTTTTTGAAACTAAGTACACTTTGACAAAACACATGTTTTTCATTAATTATATCCAAGAAATAAGATATAATATTTATTTTAGAAGTAATATATTAAGTAAAAGATTCATAAATACAAATACTTAAAAACTGGATGATAAAAATAAAAAGTGCTTCTTTTTCAGATTTATTAATTTTTCAGTTAAATGTTTATTGTTAGTAATTTGCATAAAATATTTAAGTATTCACTACTTTTTTTCCTTTCTTTTGCTAAAAATGTTCAGTTCTTCAAAAGAAATCAGAAACTACAAATTTTCTTTTCAAGTAATTCTCATGCATTAAAACAAAAACAATAAAAATGTGATGTAATAAAAACGTTTATAATGCTAAACTTTCTTCAAGACGAACAAACACAAAATACACTAAAAGAATAATTCTCATTAACTAAAGAATTTAACTTTCTTTGTATATTTTCATATTATGAAGTTATTAGAGTCTACATCCATTAGATTTCTAAGTTTTTATAAATTTTTAGTAAGATATTAAATTTTTAAGAAACTATCAAGATATTTAAATATATATTAATGTAATTTTAGCTAAAGAATTGCTTTAATGTATATATTTAAATATCTTAGTAATTATTTAAAACTGTGAAAATGAAATTAAAAAAACATATTTAATACTTAAGAAATCTCAAAAGAGAACAACAAAATAATGTCCAAAATATTACTAATATGAATATTAAGTATTTCAAAGCAAATAATAATTGATTCTTTAAATAAAAGCTTGTATTTTAAAAATAATTAAAAATTTATATTTCATAGACTGATTGATAGTAATTTAAATATTACGATTTTTTTTAACTATAGAACAATATAAATTTTTCGATTTAATAGAATTTCTTAACACATTTCAAAAAATATTTTCGAAGAAATCCTAAATCATAATTTACTTAATTATATAAAATAATAATTACTGTAAGAGCTATTCAGAGCAAATTCATTCGCAAATATACCCCATTCTAAAGGTCTCAAAACAAGTTTCATATTAAAATTATAAAATGTGTAGATAAATTGCAATATTAAAGAATGTTTAACTCTTCATAAATTATCGCATCTTGTAGTCGATGGGAAATACATTAAAAAAATACAGAAATGAATTTTGTACATCAATTTCTAAAACACATTTCCTAATATAGAAATAAACAGAAACACATGCTCAACTCAAGATCATTCTTATAATAAAAAACGTTCAGAATTCAAATACAGAGACCTTGATGCCATCTATCGATAGGTTTAGGAGTTAGAAACGTAAATATTTCCTGGATGTTTTTAGTTGACATATTCGAACATGCATTCAATTTTTTTTTTTTTTTAATTATTGAAAATTGTATGTATTCTAGATTATTAGAATAATTAAATGTAATCTGGAATAATTCAAAATGTAAAGTAATACCACATATTAAAAAATATTATTGCTTATGCTCTACTCAAGAAGATATTAAATCTCAAAAAAAAAAAAAAAAAAAAAAAAACTTGACATTTCTTAAATTAGTTTTATGTTATTATTTACTAATAGGTTCATTTAAAGTAAATAGATATGTCTAAATAACATACTTAACTTTTTTTTAAAAAATATCTATGTAATTTGGATATACTTTTGTCTTAAAATATTTTAATTAAAAAAAAAATACACGAAATACAAGATATTGCTTAAAGATAAATTGCCCTGAATATTTTATCTTCAGAATAAATTATTTTTCCCAAATTTATTATAAGAATAAATAATTTCATTTAAAATTAACTCGATAAATTAATTCTTAAAAAAGTAATAAAAATCTAGAAAATTTTATTTCCTATTTATATAACTTACTTTTTAATTGTTCAATCCATAAACAATTAGACATTATACTTGGATTTACTATTAAAACACATTTTAATACCTGTAAAAGTCAAACAAAAATCCATTTTTAATTTAATATTCACTTAAATTACTGAAATCATTTAAAGCTACAGCAATAATTAGAAATTTTACAAAAAAAGGAAGATAAAAAATTTGTTTTTTTATCATGAATAAAAATTATGCACTTTACACAAAAAAAAAAGTATTCATTTCCTAAATAAAATGTTTTCAAAAATATTTTTTTTCATTCAATTTCAATTCAGTAAATTGCAACAAATTCTTAAAAAATAAACTCAATTATTGCTTTACATTTATTCCTTAACCTAGCCAATCCAAAGTACAAATTTGACTTGAGCCGTATTTTGGCTTGTGTGCCACACAGAGAATTATTTATATTATATATGAATTGAAAGAAACTATCATGAATAAAATTACCAAAACCTTACTCGCAAATTATCCAATTTATTCAAAAAGGAATCGTGATGTTATGGAAAAAAATGGTAACTAACATTTTTTAGATATGTAAGAAATTTAAATTATTGATAATATCAATATATTTTAAAGTCAAACATTGAGTATACATTTCTTCGCATAATAAGTAGAATTAAGAAAATTATAAATGAATCACCATTTGAAGTTACACTACATTAAGAAAAATTTCATAATTACTCTGTTCTGAACATAAAAAAAGGGAAATGTTTAAATTTTAACAAATTATTTTTTGGGGATGAACAAAAACTCAATTCCATAATTTGATTCATTTTAGATGTACTACAGTGACATTATTTTATGATTTGGATCAAAAGAAAATAACATTTTTTTAAATTTTATATGGGATTAAAAAAAAAAAAATCTGAAAGTGATGACACTTAAATATAAAACCATTTTACCTATTTATACAAGATTTAACACACCTTAACAATGAAATTTATATATCAATAAACAAAGATAAGCAAACACAGCAATGCCTGACTGGTTTGTGGCCAATACATTTCTTTGCATTTTAAATTGGGACTTGGCTTAAAATGTATTCAGAACAAACACCCTCAGTTACTATGATATTCACCCTCACAAACATTGAATCACAGACAAACAGGGGAAAAGTATCTCTGTGTATGACTATGTCATTCTACCACTTTTTGAAGTAAATAAAAAATTAGTGTCAATTAAAATTTGATTCAAAACAATATTTTAAATAAATTAGATTTTCTAAAGTTTTAAGTAAAAGGAAGACAGCCCCAGTAAGAAAATTTATTTTTATTTCAATAAAAAATGATCCATAATAAACAAATAACAGATTTTTACACACCTTAGTCAAACTTACACATTCAGTCATGCAAACATGCATAAAATATCATTTCACAATCAGATTTACATGTTATATTTACAATGACATCTTAAACAATTACAATTAAATGTTATATGGATAAACACAGCATGAGTTCAAAATTGAAGAAATAAAGAGTATTCTTATTATTTTGTCTTTCACAAACTAATGGATATTGGCACATTAATATGAAAAGAAATTGTGTACCATTGATAATGAACATCAAAACACAAGATTTAAAATAAATACACTTTATATTTTACTGAACATAATGTGATACGCGAAAGAATTTGATTAGGATAACACATTTTTATAATTATTAATCATGATTAACAGAAACATTTTATTCTCAATTCACCTTTTAAGGCTAGAACATAAAGGAACTAACAACAGATTTATAAATTTAAAATCAGCATTATAACATTTTAACCATATTCACAAGCAATTACAAAAAATCCTAAGAACAATTTAATTTGACTTCTACTTTTTGATTTCAGTTAAGTTTTAATTACATGTTGATTACAATATATAAATGTAATATTTCTCTCAGACGATTTGGAGACAAATTGTTTGTCAGCCATAAACAGAAATCATTGTTGACAGAAAATATTAAATTAAAATATTAAATTAAGACATCACATTTCATAATTTACAATAAATGTACAAACTATTTCAGACTTAGCAAATAAAAATTGCAGGATGGTTATGATTTTCCAACCATTTGAAATATAAATATTATAAATAAAGTGAAATAAATAATAAATAAATCTATTCAAAACAGCAAGTAGGAAAATAAGACTTAAAAATAAATTAAGCAACATGTTTCAAGTTTCCCCACACACCTTGATGTTTAAAAACTAACATTTAAAAATTCAAGAGAAAAATATTTTGTTGCTTAAAAACCTTTTAATTTTGTTGTTTAAACCCAAAAAGTAATTAGGAGAGTAGCATCCATTAAAAATATAGTTTATGTAAACTACAGTAATAAAGTTTAAAACATTAATATTGGCATAAATGAATTAAAATAATTTATGCAAAGTAATAAATTGAAAAAGCAATCTACAAAATCCCACCAAACTCTAACAAACTGCATAAACATTTAAAGTAATGGTGTAAAAATATAATCAAAAAATGGCAGAATAATATATTATTAATTATAAAAATGTATAAGGAAAATGAAATATACAAATTGTAATTGTGAACTTTAGATATGAAAAATTATATAATATAGAAATATTAAGCTAATATACATATTTGAACACAAATGGTGGTTATGAAATGATAACAAAATGTGTATGAGAACAGATTACAATAAAAAAAGGGAAATGGTTTAAATGTATATTAAATAACTTAAAGCATTTGATTGATATGCAAAACACAAAATTGTTATTTTTCAAATATTAAGTTTTAACAATCTATTCATATACTACAGATAAAATAGTCAAGGAAAATTATCAATAGAATAGACAATTTTATATATGT
>JAPDSC010006504.1:1749-15627 GCA_026290005.1 Latrodectus geometricus
TGGGATGATAGCTACACTTCCCCCTGAATACTGTCCCAAATGCCACAAACATCAGGCATCTCCTGAATATATCCAGGACTGAATGAATATTCTAAGGGATGAAAGCAACACTTCCCCCGGCCTTGTCACTGATTTCCTTTCCCTCAACATATTCCTTGATTTGATCTGATTCCGTCAGACCTCTTGGAGATAAGCAACAACAACAAGTATAAATTTTAGTTTGCTTGTATTTCATTGCAGTGTATATTAAATAATTTTTTTCTACAAGTACTTTATATACTTATAAAAAGAAAGCACTGTGGTAAAACAAAGAAAAAAAAGTTACTTTTAAAATCTAAAACTTAGTTTTTTTTTTACGAACTTTCATTTTTAAGAACTGCTTTACTGTTTCCCAACGATTTCAAAAAACGAGCTTCTCTTCTTATTCTTTTAGAAAACCTTTTCTATTTTGATCAATATGTTCTTTTAGTTTTATTTAAGTTCTAATCATGTATTTACAAAGTTTCAAAAGAAATAAAAACGTCAGTTGGTAATTATTATTTTTTATTTTTGTATATGAAACACATATTTTTAAACTTTAATTAGTTCAGAATTAAACTCATCATAATATTTTTAAGGACATCACCAAAACTGTTAGTTTAGTAACTGTAAAAATAAAATCATGGATGCTACAACTTAAAAATTTGAAAACTAAACGAACATAATGGTAAATTCGAAACCATATCGCAAATAAAGCGATAGAGGTGGAATATTTTATTATTTTATGAAATAAATAAATATATTTCCAAAATCATGAGAATACGAAGCTATGATTACACGACGACTCAATTAGCAGAGAAATTTTAAACTCTTATCTTTGTTATTCTTCTTTTGCGCCATAAATGGAGATAAGACCATTGTGTTATCAATTTACCGCAAGAAAAAGAAAACGAATGGAATTAATAAGAGCAGTTGAATACATTACCACTATATGACCCATAAATAGCTATACCTTCCTCTTTTTTTATTCATATTCTTACACCAAATGATTTTTTGTAAAAATATATATATATAACTGATTTAAAGATGTTAATTGTTTTTAGGTTTCTTGAATTTATACTCAATCACATTCTATACATAATTTTTAACGGTCTTAATATTCTTAGAAAAAATTTTCCAAATATTAATTTCATGAAGATAATGACACAATAAAAACGACACCATAATGAATATTTATTTACTTTCTAAAAATGAATATTAGATGATAGTTTTTTTTATTTGAGATAGATGCGTACCATTCCCAACTCAATGTTTCCTAGGAGGTTTATTAATTAGTTATAGACTTTATTTACGTGTCAAGAAGCGGAAACCTGGAATACTCCCTACAGAAATGCATATAGAATTCAGAAATAAGTATACATTTCCCTTAATCAGTAACAAGAATTAAACTCAGTGGATTCCCTCCCATGTTAACATCCATGGCAACGAAGCTGCAGACATCTTGGCTAACATCGGTTGTTCTGAGTTGCCCAATGGGGACTACACACTAACTTACAAAGAACTTTTCACTTTAAAAAAAAAGGAAGTGAGGCAATACTGACTCGCCCCTCCCGCCCATCCCTGGTTTAGCAGTAAGATCCCGGGGGGGGGGGCACGTTGGATTTCGAGGGTGACAGACATGATCATACGGCCATCTTGAGACTCAGAGGTGGGCATCTGAAATGCATGACGTTCGATTCTGGCACAAAGTCTTCTCATTGTGCAATAAATGCAATCTGAGGCCGGCTTCCTCCGATCACATCCTGGATTGTTTGGGGTTCACTCTGGAGGATGATCGCGCAAATCCATTACTGGTGCTCGACTTCGTTAAGGTTCATGGTGTCATGGATTTGATCTAGCTGACGCTAGATCTCTGAGGGATTGGAAACAACAACAACAGAATTAAACCCACAATCATGCGATAGAAAAACCTAGGCCAGCTACTCATGCCTTGTCGCCAGTCATTTGAAATGTCTTTACTTCCTGAAGGTGAGAATCCTACCTTCTTTGTCCAAAATGCTACCAACACCAAACATTTGTTAATCAAGACTCAAGTGGCCTAGTTGATTTGGGCGTCATTCTCATTATCGGTAAGCAATGAGTTCGAATCCCAGCTTAACCGAAAATCCGTCGTGCTTACTAAAATCGGCTGGAGCACGTTAAATAGGTCGTAGTTGCAATGTCCTTCAAGTGAAATGATACCTCTGGGGTTGGCAGATCATGTATTATGGGGCTTTCTGCTTGCTTCTTATTTACGAAGACTACCACCTGGCTTCTTCTTCCAACTAGTAGAGCCAACTCAAGGCTGGGCACAGGGAAGTATGCCAGTGCAACAACAACCTTGTTAATCCTATCATAGAATGCTTGGGTCTCTACTTAGAAGAGGAATTTATTTTTCTTGTCTTCGACTTTTTAAAATGTCAGTGGACCTGATCTGATTTTGTCTGACTGGATTGGAGATTAACAGCAAGAAAAATAAGTCCACGAAATTTCTTTCTAAGAGCATAGTACAACCACTTTGAAATGATGAGTTCAGTTTTAAGGTCAATATCAATAGTGTTTGCTTCACTTCATTATTATTTAAAAGTCTTAGGGTTACATTAAAAGGTTACATGGCTGATTCCATTGATTATGACGATATTGGTTGCCCAAAAATAAGTTTTATTAATCCAAGAGATTTCATGCCGACTGCACTATAACTTGATGCCTTATCGTGCAGATAACTTCTCTTACCAAATGTAGAAACGGATTTTTTCAATAGATAACCCATGAGTTCTCTGAATTACGTAGCAAAATTTGTGACCCCATAAAATTCGATTTTTCAAGTCACGATTATTTTTGCTGGTTTTAATGAGGAATTTCGAACAATTCGCAACTGGAAATCTGGCAACAAATTTTCACTAGAAATTTAATTAATCATTTCATCATTTTTTCCAGCAAAAGGGAAAGGGAAAAATTTCTCCAACATTTCCTTACCTTAATATTTTAAAAATACATTTTGTGTTTTATAAGTGATTTTTATTCAAGAAGCCAATAGAATCGATGTTGGTGTTGTTGTTATCCTGTCTAGTAAAGTAGAGCAATAATTTCAAATCGAACCAAAAGTGTCCAAGACAGCTCTGGTAACATCAATAAATTCCATGGAATGGAAGAGTTGATGCGTGGAATAGAGATGGATCCGGAAGAGCTTCTTCTTCTTCTTGAGCTTGTCAGATATGTGGCACCTCTGCATTGTTACATCTTGTACCATGCTCCAAGCCCAATTTTTTCCTAGTTCCATTGTCTTGGGTCACCTACTTTGTTTATAAAGTCTGATAAGCACTCAATGGAGTTTAGGTGTAACTCTTTAGGATATGGATTACCTAGAGTAGTGAATCTTGTAAGGGCAAGAGCATCACACTCATATAGAATATGATGAGCTGATTCTACCCCTGCGTGGCCTTTTCTACAAATTGGTTCCTGTTTAAAAAGTCCCATTGATGAAGGTGTTTCCTGAAATGATAGTGCCCAGTAACGAAGCCTACAATTGCTTGAGTCTTCAATCTTGGGAGTCTAAGAATTTCTTATGCAATTTTCTCAGATGAGTTGAAAATCATACTTTTTGCATGTTTCTGTCCAGGAGAATTGCGCCAAACTTTGTTCATCCCCTGTTTTTCCCATTTTTGAATGGCCTTCCTTGTAATCTTCATGTTGATCCCACAAAAGGGTTCCATTCCTATTGGATTGAAAAAGGATCCCTGTTTTGCAAGTTCATAAGCTCTTTCATTACCTTCTATTCCTATATGTCCTGGCACCCAAATAAGAATAATTTTATTCCCATTTGCCAGTTCCTTAAGGAGAGTTTTGCATTCCATTACAATTTTTGATTTGATTTGGAATGAGTAGAGAGCCATCAATGCAGTTTGACTGTCGCTGAAAATAAGAATACTCTTACTTTGGTAGCCCTTCTTTAAATTTATCTGCAGACAGTTGGCGATAGCAAGAAACTCCGCCTGAAAGGCAGTGGCATGTTCCCCAAGCCCTTTATAAAGGCTGGAAGAGCTTAGTCATTGATATTGAGTTGAAGCACATTAACTGCATCTCTGATTCCTCGACGTGTCCCCGATCTGCAGTGCACGAAGAGTCGGGTGCCCCTGTATGCAGTAGCATTAAAACTATACAACAATATTGCACCACTCATGAAAGAGAAAAGTTGCCAGAACCTCTGAGCAGGTTGGACTTCTACCTGTTGGTCTGAGGAAGGTACTTTATTTCCCTTCTACCATCCAAAGGAATATCTGGTGAAGTTATTCCCTATCTACCACATGGGGATGGGCCTTCTCGGGGCTACAGGTTCCCCCGAAGGCAAATAGAATAGATGTAATTTGTAGATGAAAAACTTGGCTTTACATTAAGCAATTTTACTCAAGATTGAAATATGGGTTTATTAGAATTATAAAGTAGTTTCTTTTATTTTATATTATTTTTTGGACAATCTTTACACGCAATAATTATGGAATAAACCGACATTTCAAAAACTTGACGGTGTGTGTGTGCACCGGCATACTTCTCTGTACCTGGTCAAGATAAGCAAAGAGAAATGATTTAAGTGCAACATATCATTCGGAAAAAATATTTTTTGTTGAAGAGAAATAAGTAAGATATGAGAGAAATTATAAATGGAGGAGAAGTAATTAAGTAAGAATGATATATACGAGAATTTGTTATTGAGAGGAGAAACAACTAAATAGAAATTACAAATTTGTGAAGCTCTTTTGAAGAGAATAAAAATCATCTGCACAAATTTATATTTATGCAGGCATTATTAAATTGATATGATGACACACACAAAAGACAGACATCAATGCAGTATAAAATAGAATAGAAACGATTTAATGCAAGAAACATGCAAAAATGATCAAAGCTAAATGCAGAAATAAATATAAGAAAATACTATTTAGAAATATAAGAATGATTAAATGTAATGATGGATAAAAGAAGTGATATTTAAGTAAAGGAACTATTTTAAGGAAGACAGTACAAGTAATTATGGAACTGAAGCAAAACGATTCAATGCATAAAACGGATTAAACATGTTAATTTATTATGAAATTAAAGAGATCCATATCAGAGACATTTTTAAAGCTTTCGAGATTGTCTTCATATATGTTCTGAGTTGCCGGTGGACAATTGAAAAGTTTCAGGTATTCTGGTGGAAGCAAGAGCCCTAAATGCCGGCAGCGACTTATGAAACCCTCGAGGATGGCGCACACCTTGGCGACGAAACTTTAAGTCACTAATAAAGTAGTTGCGCCAATCTCATATTTTTGCCATTAAAGTAAGCTTAAAGAAAGGGTTGCATATCCACATTTTTAACTACGCGTTGTCATTAGTTCTTTTTCTAAGTTTGAAGAGAAATCTTGCCATACGCTACCATATTTCTAATATGGCAAAGAATATAAATGAAATTAATCTTATAAATGACACAATATTACCAAAGTTAAGAAATATATATGGAGTTTGCATTGCCGATGATGGAAAATCTTTGAAAGAAATTGCAGGTTTTAGGGTTAATGGAAAAGAAGTCGATTTTCATTTCACAAATGGTAAAAAATTCACGCAATCAAACAATTCATTTAAAATAATGTATGTTTGAGGCTCTACTAGAATATTTATTTCATCTCTTAATGCTTTTCTCATTGCTTATGATTGGCTTAGAGGGACAAGAAAGCAAGTTCGCCAGATTTCTTTTCCTATCATTGGCGCAAGTGCCCGAACTTTCAATTTTGTCGTCAAGGTTCGCAAACCTGAAAGGTTTCATAAGTCGCATGCCGGCAAGAAAAGGCATCACCTCAGCAAATCTTGTACTGCCTTGCATTGGCCCTTGAGGACATCCATAATTGTCCATTTATATCGGACTATATTAATTGCAATGGTTTCATGGAATTAGTCTGACGGAATCAGACCAGATAGGAGATTAGAAACTACAACAATGAGATTTTCTTGAGAAATTTCTAGATACAAATAATTGTTAAAATATAGAAAGCTTTTCTAATATTTTTGTTTAAAACATGAGTCTTTATTTTTAGGGATGGTAAATTTTGTCAGAAGCCCAAGTTTTATGATAATACTTAGAAGAAAATTAATACTGTGGGTACACTTGTCAACTTAATTAAAAATTATGAAAAACATGGGATAAATTCATGAAAAAAATATTTGTGATATTGTTAACCTTTTAAGAAAAACTCAATGAATTAAAATCTTATTGACTCATTATTTAATTTTGTATTAATTTTTTTTTTAATTTGAAAAGT
This sequence comes from Latrodectus geometricus, assembly GCA_026290005.1. Taxonomy (NCBI): domain Eukaryota; kingdom Metazoa; phylum Arthropoda; class Arachnida; order Araneae; family Theridiidae; genus Latrodectus; species Latrodectus geometricus. The sequence goes on from JAPDSC010006504.1 coordinate 8,061, forward strand.
ATTGAGTTTTTTGGAAAGTCATTTCATTTTTCCCACTTGAACCAGTTTTTTGCTAGTGAAATCAACCATTTTATGAGTATATGAAATAATGCTACGAGCAGAAAAATGATAAAAGGTATTGGACTAGAATCGACAGTATTCAACTCAGTAAAATATTCATTTGTTATACGTTTTTCATTTTCATATCAAACGAAATTACTTTCCGAACAACCCAATTTATTTACAGTGATTTATATTAATGCATTATTTATTATTTTTATTTTTTCTGTTATAAATCTATATGCAGTATTTATCTGGGGAGTTCTTGTTAAAACTGATTAAAGAAAGTGTCTGACGAAAATACCAAGATGTAATAAAGTCATACAAAGCAAAATGTAGGAGTGAATCGCTTTGTATGAAACATTTCTTATAAAATTGATTTTCTAACAAATTTATTCCAAGTTAAATGCAGTTTTTTTTAAATTGAATTTACGATTCTTACCGACGAATAGATTCCAGATTTGAGTACATATTATTTCAGCTACTTTTAATAAATAAATAAATAAACAAAAAACTGATTATGAATACTTGCTTCACATATATCAACCTAACCAGATTTCTTCGTTGAAAAGTTTTTTAAAAAAAAAAAAAAAGAAAAGAAAAAATGCATTAAGCGGTGCCTTGAAGCATTTTTATTATCTTATCTTCACCTCATTTAAAGTTACCATAGTTAGTTGCTATGGTAACAAAGTTGTTATATTACCTCAGCATGATCAGAGTTCGTTTGTTTTCCACTCAATGTCAACACGAGAGAGCACACGTGTGCTAATTAGATCGGAACCTACAATTTAAAATAAACTTCGAACCACTACTAATATCCACACCCACTATCCGTTGAAGCAAAGGTCAGAATAGTAACCATTCATCTTGCAGTTCAGCTATTAAAACTGGTAATACTTAAACTATGTAACGGATAGAATATATTTTTGAAGAATACAATTTAAAAATTCCTGGAAACTTATGAATCACATAATTTAGGACTTTGCGTTCTACATAGAGACCTTGAAATAGAAATCCATGCATATTTAAAGCCTTATAGAGTATTATACACATATATAGATAATTTAACAAAAGACGAGCTTTAGTTTGGTTCTTTACAGGCATATTTTGATATGGGCCTATATCTAACCCAGCAGTTTGCTTAGATTGAACAACTTTTACCTCGTAATGGCATATTTATCTGAAGTTTGAACAGAAATTGCTGATTCCAAAAATGTGAACTTGTCTCTGTTGATAAATGAAGGAAAAAGGAATTTCTTCATAAATGAGATTAATTCAGAAATATGAGTAGACAGTAATTCACAATGATATAGAAAACTACCTTGGACATCAAAAACTGTGATTTCTAATTCGGAATAAAGAATGGATACATTCATAATATATTTAAAATGGAAAAAATATTGAAAGAAAAGAAATAAACGACAAGAACATATTCTACTATAGAGCAGTGTTTCTCAACCGCCGGCCCGCAAGAAATATTTACCGGTCATCGAAATATCCAGCTTTTATAGGCCGACCACCGATACAGTACCTACATTACAATAATAATAGTTTACTAGTTTAAAAAATAATGTAATCTTTGATGAAAAATACAGCAAACTGGCAACTATGTACCTAATCGCGTTTCATAAATTGCCGTACCACCAGCATTGTCAGTCTATTATAATTATAATAGATCTATTATTATTTACCAGTTCTTTTACATTGTCACGTTACTCACTAAATCTGTTACTATTTTGAGTTTTAATGAAATTTACAAAATTACCCTTTACCTAAATTAAAAAAACAAGTTGCCGGTACCTTGGCACTCTTTTTTACTATTCTATGAAATCGATTATATTTTGAACTGTCGACTTATTCCTTTTAATGAAATTGTTCTGGCAACACTGCTTAGAACACCAGTTAGGGTGCGCCTATCTGCCTTGGTGCCTTTCGTATCCCTGATTACTTGAATGCTGACTATCGCAGTATCGCAGTGCTCAAGGAGTCTGGCGTCTTGATTACGTTTTGTTTTTGATTTTGATTATTCTGCACACTTGGGCAGTTCTTGAAAACTACTAATCAGTGTAAGTTTTTAATAACTTCTGAATTTAATATTATGCTATAACTATTATTTCTGTAACTTTAGGTATATAAAATCAATAACCAGAATGAGTAAGAAGGAAACGAAACGCACATTACTAAATTTCGAGCAAAGAAAGGATTTTCGAAAACCAAGTACGTCGTCCACCCCTTCGAATACAGATGAAAGTGAATATAGTCCCCAATCTTCCAAAACAAGAGAAAGCTTTGTAAGGCACTAAATTGCAGATTATTTGAAATATGGTTTTATCCTCTGGCCTAAAACAGAAGAAAATTGTCCAAAACCTCAATGTGTTGTTTGTAGAGATGTTCTCTCCAATGAAAACATGAAGCCTTCCACGCTCATGCGGCATTTACAACCGAAGCACCCACAACTTGAAAGCAAACCCCTTGATTTTTTCAGGAGAAAAAGTTTGGAGATGAAAATTCAAAAGGATGCTTTTAAAATATGTTTCTCGGTTGATAAATCGCTTTTAAAAGCATCGTATCTAGTTGCTCTGCGTATTGCCAAATCTAAAAAACCATACTCAGTTGCTGAAAATCTTGTCAAACCGTATTTGATAGAAGTGTGTTCTGAAGTGTTGGGCCAATCTGCTGCAGATAAAATGAAAGCTTTGCCTCTGTCCAATGATACTATTGGACGAAGAATGTGTGAGTTATCGTACGACATAGAAAGTCAACTACTCCAAGATATACGTAAATCGAAATGGTTTGCTGTCCAAATGGATGAGTCAATTGACGTCTCAAATAATGCCATATTATTATGTTATATTCGTTACATTGACTATGCAACCAATGATATTAGAGAAGAATTGATGTGCTGTATCGAACTTGTAAGGAACTACCATCCCAAACAACAAGTGCTGAAATATTTAAGGCAGGTTATAATTATATTGAAACTAACTCCATTCACTGGAAAAAATGCATCGGTTTGTTTACTGATGGCGCTGCTGCTATGACTGGAAGGCACACAGGTGTTGCAAAGAGAATAACAGATGTAGCATCAGAAAGATTAGAAGTCACACACTGCATTATTCATCGCGAACATTTAGCAGCAAAGAAATTGTCCCCACAACTGAATGACATTCTTCAGGAATCGGTAAAAATTGTAAATTTTATCAGAAGTAACGCCCTTAATTCATGATTGTTTACAACTTTATGTCAAGAAATGGGATCAGATCATGTACCACTATTGTTACACGCCGAAGTGCGCTGGCTATCCAGAGGAAAAATCCTTAAGCGGTTGTATGAATTAAGAAATGAGGTACATTTGTTTTTAAATCAAAAGGGATCATTCTTGAGCAGACATTTTCAGAACAAAGAATGGGTAGCCTTGCTTTCGTACCTATCAGACATATTTTCACTGGTAAAGGAACTAAATTTAAGTCTTCAAGGTAAAACTAATACCGTTTTCAACTTCTACAATAAGGTTGATACTTTCAAAAAGAAATTGAAACTCTGATATAAACGTGCGGAAGAAAACACTTTTGATATGTTTGCTTTTTTCTTTGATTATATTAATACTAATGACATGGATCAGAAGAGCGTTATCAGAGTTATTTTGGAGCATTTAAAAGAACTATCAATAGCTTTTGATAGTATTATCCCCCAGAAGATGTACGTTCAGGTAATCTGTGGATAATCAATCCATTTATTGATAATTATGATAACAATCTCACTACAGTCCAGAAAACAGAACTTGAACTGTCTTCAGATCTAGGACTTTAATCACATAACTTATTGAAATGTCAATAAATATATATCAGTTCTGGATAAAGACTGCAACAGAATATCCCAAAATTCATGCAAAGGCGTTAAAGATTTTATTGCCTTTTTCCTCAACTAATTTGTGTGAAACTATATTTTCGGCTATGACTGTTATTAAGACGAAACATAGAAATCGACTTGCTCATGCGCCTACTTTACGTATTGCTGTAACTGGTTTAAAGCCTAGGATTGACAGTTTAGTCAGCAAAAAAGACCAGCAGCAATCTCATTAATATTAGTTTTTATATATCCTTTATTTTGGTAAATTATTATTTGCTTATTTGGTATCTACTTACGTTGTTCACATTTCAACTCATTGTTGTTTTAGCTAATATATTAATTGAAAAAAGTAAATATATCATTCACGTTGGAATTTTCTTGGAGTTTTAATTAAGTTTTGGTGCTTTTATTCGCGATGGAATATTATAAGTAAGTTGAATATACAAATGTAAATTATAACAAACAAAATGCTTTAAAAATTATGTATGTCTTCATGATTTATCTTTGTGAAAAATTGTGCATTGGATCGAATTATTAATATTACCGGTCCGCGTGAACATGCCGAAATATTTTAACGGAATTTGGAGTAAATTCAGTTGAGAAACACTGTCCTACAACACGGATGTGTACTGCATGCAACTAATTATCCCATCCCTTCAAATTTCGTCAGGAATATTTGATCGTTGGTCGAAGATGTGGTGACCAGGTGTCCAACGGAGCCGTTGACCTCTTTTAATAACAAGGGTATAACCTAAAATTATACTTAAAAATCTATGTATCTTTAAACGATGAATAAAAGGATAAGGACTCTTAAATTGAGTGCTTGCATGATGACTCATAAGTAGTTACAAGAGGTAGTTACCAGAAATTAAGACATTATATACAAAATAAATGTTAAATATATACAAAATCAACATAATCAAAGGAATGCAAGAGCAGTTTAAAATTTCCGTATTTTCATGTATATAATCCGCGGATTATGGGTTAAAAAAGTTCCGAATTTCGTTGTGCGTTTTATACGCCGACGGAGATTATCTGATAAAACACATTCTCCATCAGAAAAGCTTACAAGAAAGTTTTGAAAGAAATACTCTTTATGTTTCATAAAATAAATAACAGGTGGTACCAGGACACACCTGAGTTATTTAAACTATAATCGGCTTTGTGCAATTACGTTCAAAATCGAATTCGGTTCCTCATAAAGATTTTACGGTTGTAAATTCGCTAACGTCATTTTGCAACTTGCCTTGACGTGAGCTGTTTCGTTTTGAAAATATTCAAATTCGTATATCGTCATATGGAAGCAAAAATTTTTAAGTTACACATCAGATTTTAAATTAAAAGCTATAGCGAAAGCAAATAAAAAACAATGGCGTCAAATGTGTTAATCTGAAGTGAAAAACAAAGTACGCGGGGTATAAAAATATTGTATAAAATACGTAATTTCTAAATAATTTCTTTCATTTAAATATTAACGAAGCAAATACATATTAATTTAAATATGTCTAACATCTTTTTTATAGATATTAGAAGCTAAATATCGATAAGTTTTACAAGAATCTCTTCTCAAAATTATTGCTTTTGATCGATCTCGTGCTTTCATCTCAAGTTTATCGCACTTTGCGATGAACTGGATCTAAACCGATATTTTTCATAATAAATGCTTTTTTTCAATACAATTTATTAAATTTTTACTCCTACTGTGAATGTTTTTAATTCTATATTATCAGCAGTACATAGTTTAAGCTATTTGCCAAAAAAAAAAATAATTTGCCTCGGATTATACGCCGCTGCAGATTATGCGACGCTTTTTTCCTTTCACTCGAAAAAACGGCCGTGCGGATAATACGCCGCTGCGGATTATATACAGGAAAATTCGGTAATAGCAAATAAAGTAATTGACCTAAATGTTAGGGCAGAAAGCCCGTTGGCTTAGAAAACTTTTTAGCGGCTCCATCAATCGGCCATGGAGACGAGAGCCCCACCCACCCCAGTATGTAAACCAGGAATAGAACCTCCGGCCCTTCGCAAGGTTCTATCCGGACCGCGGATAGAATTTTAATTTGCCTGTCAGAGGCAAATTAAAAGAAATATTCATATATTATATATCATCTCCTTTTCTACTTTGTTTAAATATTATATTTTTCTTCCTTTTTTTCAAAGAGCTGGTAAAAACTGCATTTTGATTTCGAACGCAGATTTCAAGATTTAAGTACCATTCAAGCAGAATTGGATATTTTTACCATGCCATTCAACGTAAATTGTGAAGCAGTGAGGTCAGATTTGCAGCTTGAATTAATTGAGTTGCAATCTAACAATCATCTCAAGCAATTGTTTCAAAATATGCCAAAGTTAGAGTTTTACAAATCATTATCGAAAGTAAGTTTCCCAAATTTAATATCTCATGCCCAGAAAATCAGTGCTATGTATGCTTCATCTAATATATGTGAACAAGTGTTTTCAATTATGATCCTTAGTAAGAATTATTTCAGAATTAGACTGACAGATGAGCATTTAGCCTCGTTCCTTAGAATCAGTACATCTCACTTCGAACCTCAATATAAGGAACTTTTATAAATGAAATCGCAATTTCATTCATGTATTATAATAAATATTAAATTGTAATACTTGTATATTGCTTTTAAATTTTTAGAAAAATACATCTTGGCCCGCCAAACTTTATTTTTTCGATTTTTGGCCCGCGATCGAAAAAGTTTGCCCATCCCTGATGTAAGCAAACGGGAGGGGAAGAGAACTATCGCTGTTGAAATAGGGTTTTAGGATTAGAAAACTTTTATTAGTTGATGAGGTGATCCTGGCACTGGGTCTGTGAAAATGAATTAATTCGTATGGATTACAGTTGTCAATTTTTTGAATTTCAGAATTAATAATGTTATAGAGTTTATTGTAAAACCTGAATGAGAGATTCTTGGTTGTAGTTTATTAGAGTGAACATCAAGTTTTTATGAATGAGTTGGTTCCTGAAGTAGGGCTCGGATTTTGAAATAAACCTGAGTAGTTTATTCTGCATGCGTCCGATGATGGTTAAGTTCGTCATACATGCTCCACCCCAAATTGGTCATGCCCCCGAAACCATACATGCTCAACCCAACTCACTTTTCCCAAAAAAATTTAATGCATTTTATTTAAATTATTTTGTACAGTAATTAAAGAAAAATCCCTCTTTGCTTTTGTTCATATTGTTATAATAGAAGACTTACAGATGTAAATAAATAAAATAACTTTTAAAAATAATATATTCCTATACTTTTTAACAAGAGTATGAAATTGTAGTTAAAAAATTATACACACTCATAAAATTTGGTAATTTTTAATATTTATAGTATAAAGACACTAATAGTAAAGTAATTTATTTGGATTCTGCTTTTGCTACTTAAAAAAAATTGTGCACAAGTGTTCATTACAAACTGATATTTGAAATGAATGAAATACTTTTAAAAAATGATTGTGCAAGGTAATTAAATAATATTTTAAGAGGAAAATTTGATAAGAATATGTGTCATAAAACCAATACATTAATACCTACAAAGTAAATATTCAGCATTATTTTTTAAATTTTATGGATTGAAAATGAAATTAGATGAATTCTCTCTTTCGAGCTAATAATATTGAAGAAAACCTGAGTATTGTTTTTAAATTTTTAATGTGTTTTGCTGTT
>JAPDSC010006519.1:0-20486 GCA_026290005.1 Latrodectus geometricus
AATTATCTTCCTTGTAAGACTTTTTGACATTTAAGGCATTCTTATTAAATTGCCTCTTTTTTTTTTTTTTTTTTAAGGGATCGACATGAAATTTTTGTAAAAATCTAAAAGCAATAATAATCTTTTCTATAATTTAATGTAATTATATATTTTTATTTGATTTGTGAAAGATTTGTTTTTTTTTATATAAAAAAATTTATAAGCATGCTTTTATGATTCTTTTTAAAATTAAAATTTATCACCAGGCAATTGCTATTTTGGAAGCTCAAAGATGCAAAGCAATTAAAGATTTAGATAAGCTCTATGACTTGCAGAAAGAAGCTTTGTCTGATCCAATTGCATTTGTAGAGCGCTTACAAAGGAATGAAGATTTGGGTATACCTGGTCCACAGGTAATTCATCCTGTTCCTGTTGTTGATTGGAGCAAATATTCACTGACTGGTAATGTATCTGCATTTGGCCGGAGACAATTAACTCGATTATCTTCTAAAGTTTCCCAAGATTTTACAAAAAGTAGTAAGTTATGATTTTTTTACTTATTAGTTATTAGTGATAAATATTATTTGTATAATACCAACTTATTGATTTGTTTGAATGCTGCTATTTTTGCTTTAGTTGCATTTGTAGCCAATGTTATGATAACTTTTGATCCTATAATTTTATGCATTCTGTTCAGTAACTAAGGATCATACTGATTTAAAGAATGGTAAATTGTCAAATTAATTTGGCAATAAGAGGGCATATTTATTTTTGGAAAGCTGTTTTTTCTATAAATGTTTCAGCACTTTGTTAAATAATTACTGTATAAATTTAGAATTTATTCTAAAATATTTCAAGCTATAAATGTTAAGTATTTTAAAGTTATTAATAAGTAGGCCTCTTGAGGCCTTTGTAAAAAAATTTGAGTATATTTTAAAACATGTGACACAAGATTTCTTAAAGTCATAATAAAGTATAAAGACAAGCTGGGTTAAAGCTCTTATCATTGCATGAATTTTTTTCAACTTTCAACTGAATGTGGCAAGTAGTAAGTGAATATATATGTTTTAATCAATTAATATATTTTTGTTTCATATAAAAAGCTTTTACTTAAGGAAAAGGAGATGTTAAATTGTCATCATAATTTTCTTATTGTTTAACCTATACAGAACTCTTAAGAACATATTAATTGTATCTTTGAGATATTGTAATATTAATTAGATAGTTCATAAAAAGTTTCTCTCTGTACTGTGTGTAGAAATTATTAAAACTTTTAAAACCATTGCACTAGAATACTTCCTATCAATGTAAAATAACTTATTTATTAGTTTGTAAGAAGCTGCTCTTTTCCATCTTAATGATTTTAATGCAAATATAAAAATATGTGTGTGATTTGGAATAATTTAAAAATATGTATATATTCATTCAATAAATAATAAATTGTTTTCATCAATTTATCCTTTATAAACTTTTTATTTCCAGTTGCAAAAGGTAAATCAAATAATTCAAATGATCAAAAACAGCAGAGAGCCAATCAATATTGGTCTGTTGAAGAACAGAAGAGGCTGGAAGAACTTCTCATCGAATTTCCTCCTGAAGAAGTAGAAACACGCAGATGGGAGAAGATAGCCAATTGCTTAGAAAATCGAACTCCAATACAAGTATAATTTTAGAAATTAAAACTTAATTATGATTTTTTTTGTTAATTTAAAACTGTTTAAAAATGTTATAATATTCTAACAGCACTTTTAAACAGATGATCAATCATCCAAACTTCTGTTGATTGATTTTGCAAAATAAACATTTTACAAAAAATTTATTACTAATTTTTTTTACTATATGTGTATACATAAATATGCTAAAATTTTGTAAGAACTCACACGTACTAACAATTTAATATTATAGCAAGAAATTTGAAAAAAAAATATTCATTTCTTTTAAATTCAATATAATTTTTTTCATTGTAATTACACATAATTATTATAACATTCTAAATTATTTAACAAAGTAGTTGTTGGAAACAACCTTTCCCCCTAGAAAATTCATTATTGTGCATTTAATTATCGTAAATTTTAGGGATTTTTCGCTTGCAAAGAATTTATTCCTTGTGTGTGTGTATACACACACACAGAGAGTGCTTAATAATTAATGTTGTAAGACTTGTCTTGTTCATTAACTTTTAGATTAGTAACAAAATTTAGATCAAAATTGGTTCTCAACCATGCAGGAAATATTTGATGACACACTTTTATGTGTTAAAAGCTCAAAGAATTTGTCACTATGAATGAAACTCTTAAAATATGAATTGAAGTAAAGAGCCTACATTTGAGTGAGACATATTTCTAATATTAAATTTATTGGTTTTTTGATAATTATAAAGCTTAAATTTTGAAATTAATATCAGTATTTAATCTGTTTATAAATAATTAGAAGTAATTGTTGGACAATGAGAACTATTGACAATCTAGAGGCTGTTATTGAACAAAAAGGTAGCCAATGCATTAAGGCGCATGGGTGATTAACAGATCACCCAACAATTGAGTGGCAAAAATCTTGCACTGGAGCCCCATCTGCCATAGGCTAAGAGGTAGACCTAAGAAAAGGATTTTCTGATGGACCTAAAATCTTTAAAGATTTCCAAGTTGAGGTATAGCTATTGGCAGGCTAAGATTCATGCTGGGCAGTATTGCTGTATAAAAAGCTGAAAAATATTATTAAAATTTTTTTCAGTTATTGCTAAATTATAAAATAGAAAATATTTTCTATTTTATTACTTTATCTATAATGCTTACTGCTCTTTTTTCAGGTAGCAAGTAGAGTACAGAAATACTTTATCAAACTCATGAAAGCTGGTATTCCAGTTCCTGGTAGAACACCTAGTACAGCTTACTTAAAAAAAGTAAATGTTTAATGATGTTTTCGTTTTATAATTATAATATTTAGCTTAACATTAGAAGTGCTCATACATCATTTGAGCTGCAGACTAAAAAGTAAAAATATAATAAATTTATAAAGCAAGTCTATAATTTAATAAATATATTTAAATGGGTTATTAAATGAAATTTAGTCCTAAATTAATTTATGCTAAATTTTAAAATATTCATTGTTTCATAATTTTATATATTGCATTTTTGTATTTTTTAAACTTATGCTCTATCAGGTAATAGTAGTTTAATTATTATCTGTTAAATCCCAAATCTTCATATAATACTTGCTGAATTCTTTTTGTCTGTTGCCAAGTGGAAAAATAATATTTAAAATATTGCTGTCACATTATTGTTAAATATATAAATTCTGTAGGAAAAATGTATTTTTTTTTACATTATTTTAAAATATATATATATCAATGCACAGAAAGATCTGTTGGTCCAATCAAATAAAAACTCTTGTTTAAAACAGGATACATAAGTTGTATGCATATTAAGATAAAGATTTCCAAAAATTTCCTTCATACTCCCATAGGGGCTAAAAGATATTTTGTCTCAGTTTACATGAATTTGTATTTTATGAGTGCAGATTATTGAAATTTCATAAGAAAGTTTCTAGCTATTAATATGCGGAAATTATATTTTTCTCAAATTTTCCATGCTTAATTTTTTTTTTCTAATGGTGGGCATTGGGTGACTAACCCTTTGCCAGGGACAAGGCCTTGGAAACTGCTACTCATTTAACGTTACTTGATGGCACCTGTGAACCAAGTATTAGAAGTAAATAATATTACTCATATCACACCACTACAAACCCATTTATAGGGTGAGTCATATTCATTAATTATCTCAGGAGAAAGGACAAGAAAACACTGAAAGGAAAAGGAAATGTCCATTCCCAAACAGGATTAACCAGGTCTGGAACGCTAACTACTCAGTCATCGGCTGACTCCGTTAAAATTTTAATGATTTTAAATGTAAAAGTGTCTATTTAAAAAAAATCACAATTAAGATTTTAGAGAATTTCAAAAAATTATTTGATTCTCTTATTATTTTCAACCCAGTTTTAAAGAAACATGGGTAACATGATTAAACTTTGAGAAAAACTATTCAAATATATTATAAAAAAACAGATTTGATTTTTTTAATATTTTGTTTATTTTACAAGAGTTTAGCAAGATTAAAAAAGATGCTTTAAAGAATAAAAAATCATTGATATGCAGAAAACTCTCAAATGTCTGTAATGAAATGTTAATATGTTTCATAAGATAAACATTCATTAACATTTTAGAAATAGTTCTTAGGAAAATGTTTGAAAATTCTAAAGTAAAGTTTATTGTGAAGTCTATTTTTGAAGTCATATCAACCAGCCTTGTTTAATAAAGAAAAAGCTATAATTCAAATATTTAAATGAAAACATAAGGATGTATTAGATTTAATTTTTATAAAATAATTGAAAAATTTGTAAAGAATTTAAATTTTGCCTTAAAATGTCTTTAATCCATGCACTTTCTACTACTTCCCACACATATTAAATTTCATCAGTAAATTCCACTGGAGTTATCTTCACTGGTAAAAATTTATATGATGTGGTAATTAACAATATAAGTATCCTTCTTAATTATTTGAATTCAGTTTTTAAATTAGAATTTTTCTTGTGTTTTCATAAATTAACAGAAAAGCTTATATACCATCTTGAATTTCACATAAATGATGTAATACAGATTTTTTTCTAAAAGTCACAAAAATTAATTTAAATTTTCCTCAACAATTTTTAGATTTATTTATAAATGTGCATAATTTTCATAACAATGAATAAATTTTTAAATTGTCCTCTCCAAATATCTATTTTGCATGTCGCTTTGAAGTAATTACAATGTATAGTATTATTTTTACTTATCAATTTTAAATATTAATGCTTAAAAATATTTAAGATATACATTTTATTTAATTATTTGTAATGATGAAACTGAGTTTGAAGTTTTTTTTTTTTTTCAAGTTATTTTCTTTGAATTTTGAATCTGTAAATCAAAGCAGCTTAAGATGAAATAGCTGCTGAATTGTTAGCATTCTATTTGTGGGTTTCATACGCTGTTTAGGCATGGATATTTTTGGGGTAATTGACCTTTGATCTTCATTTAATAGTCCTAATGTGTAAAATATGACTATAAAGGCAACAATATTACACACCAGGATCATTGTGGTGATTACAACATATTTTTGTAGGCATTTGTGTATACAAATATTATTTAAATGATTAATTTGCTATTTATTTTCTTCTTAAACATTATAGAAAAATTACCATGACATGAGAAAATATTTGAGGACTGTGTTGTTTGACTAAAAAGCTTTTTTTAAGTAATTGTTGATTACCTGAATTCTTACTGTTTATTCATTTTTTTTGTGTTATTACATTCACATTTAAGCTAAGATTTATTTAATTTAGAAAATAATTTCTTTCTGTTTGATTTAAAATTTATTTTTAAATCCAAATTTCATATTAATAATGAAATATAGAAAACTGATTTAAATATTTTTCCTTTTAAAATAATTTTATATTATTGAAATGTATATAGTGTCTTATTATTTCTTGCCAAATTTATCCAGTCTCAAAAATGACTTATAAGTTTCTACTGTGATTGAAAATTCTGTTCTTCACCATAAATCATATAATTCCTGTATGGCAGGGGTGGCCAAACTTTTGGGATCCAGGGTCTACTCCACATTTAAAAAATCGAAGGCAGTCTACCAATGGCAGAGCTAAATTAACGTTCATATTTATTTTCGGTAACAAGAAAGTATAGTAAATTATGTAATTTTTCTAAAAAAAACTTAATATTAATATTTACAAAATAAATTTTACTGATGAAAATAATCAAAGTATTCATATATTAAAAACTGACCATCCTATTCACTTCGTTTAGTTGAAATTTGGTATTGTATATCTGCGACAAGTTTATCATATTGTGGCTGGTTCGAGCTTATTGCAATGAATAAACACGAAATTAAATGTTCATCTGTTAAATGCAATCAATGTTTGTATTTTTGTTCATGGTTGAAAACCAGATTCACAAAGATACCTCGATCCAAAGTATGATTTCAAATACAAAATCAATTTGTAAATATTTGGAAACGTTTCCTCAGAAATTAATTTCCAGAAATCAGTATCACTAAATATGCTCTGGATTTAAGAAATACATCGCATCTTAATTTAATAATTTCTTCCTTGTCCGTGACTGATGTGATATCTATTAAATGTCCTATTTTTTCAGATACTCCATCAATGTTGACATTGTCATTATATGGAAATATAAAATTGAGTATTTCTTTCAACCTAATTAAGTCAGCGAATCTTCTTTCAAATTCTTCAAACAAAACAAGTAAGAGTTAAGCGAAACTCTCGAAGTCTCGGTTTGGATTATGGATGCACTCTTCCTCCATGTTTTTGAAGTTTCACAATTCATGTTTTCTTAATTGAGATGCATATCTTTCTATAGTTTTTTTTAATGTTTTAATCACGCTCATCATGTCCATTTTAGGTTTTAAATTGTAAACATTTAATCATAAATCATAAATCTTTGCACAGTTTATTTTGGGTTTTAAAGCGTAAATTGTAGTAAATTTTTATTTTGAATAATTAATTGATTCTATCTCATAAGTCATAAATTAATTTGTTAGTATCCAAGATCATTATCGGGATAGTTGTGTGGACCACCTAAAATGTCATCGCTGTCTACCAGTCGACCGCAGTCAACGTCTTGGCCACCCCTGCTATATGGCAACAATCTTAATATATATCTAAAACATAAATAATAACTTAATCCATCGAAAAATCACCACCATATTTTGTTCAGAAGAATTTAGAAAACAGATATGGAAAGCTTTTTCCTTCATTCTTCTGTGATTAATCTAATACTTTATCAGCCTTGATGAAAAGTCAACTATTCGATTTAAATCTACTTGAAAAATTATAGACAATTTCCCCAAATGAAAAAATTTTAATGCTTCTGCCATCCTACATACATATTGCTCTATATTCATTTCAAGTGAAAGAATACCTTAATATGTTAACTCAAAAGATGCCAACAATTTACTAGTTGGTCTGTATAGTTATATTTTTTCAGAAATCTGAATAAAATTGTTTAATATTATGCATAGAATTAATTATGAATTTAATTTTTCTTATTGATTTGTTTTATTATTGATTTAGCATCACTGTTTTCGTTAATTTTATCAGTTTATTTCTGTTCATTTAGATGAATATAGAGTTACGGAAAATATTTTCTTGGTAGTTATATGTGAAAATAAAATGTATAATTTTTTTTTTTTTTTTTTTTTTTTTTTAGCCTAGGCGTAATGTGATCCGTCAAAATCCTAGTACGTTTCTTGTATCTCATAGTCTTCCGGTATATATGCCAGAAGTAGATGAAGATTATAATACCAGATACTGTCAGTCACAAAATGTTAATAATAATTACAAAGATATTAAAACGGAAATTTCTGTAAGTGAAATGTTATTATTTTCTTTTTCCTTTGTTTCTTCACTTTTTTAGAAAAAAGTTACTAATTTAATAATGTAGTTTTAATAAAAATTTACTTTAACAACCAAAATTATTTCATTTATCTTTAAGCAGGAAACAGTATATATATATATTGATTCTCATGTTTTGAATAAGAATCCAGTTTATGTTATTTAATTGTGTCGTGTCTATTAATTGACTTGTATGATAGTATAATGTGTGAATTCATTTGTAAACACATATAATTAGTGTACTTACTTTGCTATTATACAATATTTAAAATTTATCTAGGTCCCACATATGGAATATTATAGAATTTTTAAGATGTATTAAAAATTAAATTAGTCGTAAATTTTGATTTTTTTCTGGAATATTTCAGAATTTACAAAACAATTAATTTTTGTTAAAAAATGTTTTAAAAAAATGCTATTCAAAAATTCATTAAATTTCTTTTACCATCATTTAATCAGAAATAATCTCTAA
The DNA here is from genome assembly GCA_026290005.1 of Latrodectus geometricus. Lineage (NCBI taxonomy): Eukaryota > Metazoa > Arthropoda > Arachnida > Araneae > Theridiidae > Latrodectus > Latrodectus geometricus. Next base: position 7,910 of record JAPDSC010006519.1, read on the forward strand.
ATTTCTTATGTATTTATATTTAATACTTCTATAATTATCACTTTCTTTTAATTAAATTAAAATACTTTGCAAAATGATTCTCAGAATTTTTATTGTGTAGTGTAATTTATGCTCCATTATAATTGAAATCAAATTATTGTTTCATATTCTAGTATTTATTCCATTCATTTACTTAATTAATTTTCAGTTTTTAATTTTCAATAAATTCCAATTAAAAAGAAGATAAGGCTCTGAAAATTTTTGTATTTTTTATTTTATTATTTAGTGAAAGTTATAATAAATTGTCAATGTTTTTTTTGCTAATACTTTGTAGAATCTCAATTTTCTGTACATTAGAAGTCATTTTGCCAAAATACATATTAATTTATCTACATGTAACAGTTAATATGCTATTGTATGATTTGAATCTTCAAATTAAATATTGTTGTCTATGGCAAAATATATATTGTATATTTTGAATCTTACTATTGAATTCTGCTAAATTTTTGTATTACAAAGCATGACAAAATTTGTTTCAGGATGATGAAGACATCAATCCAGAATTACGAGATACTTCCCATTTCCAAGAGTTCAAAGTGTTGAAAAAGATTCTGAGAGATAAATTAAAAACCTGTGGATTAGCTGAACATATTGGATATAAGGTGAGGAAAGAATTCATTAAATTTGTGTGTGTATGCATATGATAAATTTTATTTTTAAAATATATAAGCTACTTATTTACAATGGACATATTTTAAATAGATTACTTGAGTGTAACATAAATATTGGGTGTAATATTTCATTTACAGTAAGGTGCAACATTATAGAAAAAGGGAGAATGAACTTAAATTCCCGGTGGTTACAAATTTTTAAATAATTTTAAAATGATAGGTTCTTAGGTTCTCAAAGTAATTTTTAAAGAAAAGAAATATTGTTGCAAAACATTTGGAATAACTTTCCAGAAATGTTAATTTTTCAAAAAACAAAATGAAGAAATGAAATGAATTCAGCCCAAAATCATTTATTGTTTATCATCTGTGGAGAAAGCCAAATATAACAGTGTAATTAAATATTTTCCAAATGTCTTTCTGTGAATATGAAATTTTCATAGAATCTCACTGGCGAAATCAAATTTGATGGAGCTTGAGAATTGCATGATAAATGTCTTGCTATGAAACTGTGCTTACTATGATGGTCTAAGTGCAATTGTTCTGCTTTTATATCAATGTAAATGTTTTTCCAATGATCAATTAATAAAGTATATTTTTTACTATTAGTTCTCACTATCAGTGTTTATTCTAAATCTGCATATGTGATGTAACATACAAGATTTATGAAAATTTGTTGTAAATTGAAAATGTTTAGTGCAGTTGAATACAATTTTTGTAACTATTAGTTTTCATCTGTTGAATAGAATGCAATGCAATGTTCAGACTGGAGGGTTCTCTGAGAGGATTACAAACTGTAATTGTCCACCTCAGAGTCTCCTAGACGTGATCCATAGAGCTGAAGGCAAGAAATTTGCTTAGAAAATCCATCTATCAAATATCCTCATTTTTTAAAAATTTGTTGACCAAAAGAGCTTTATATGACTGTAGATTATAATCCATTAAAATGAACACAACACCAACTATGCCCCTGAAAAAGCAAACCTAAGACTTTTCAAGACCTCAGTCCTGTACCTCACAGTAGTCACACTGCCTCTGTCAAAAACATGAAAGAATGTGCGGCCATTTAACACCATGCCTGACCTTATTATTAAATCTTCGCCACCATAGTGTCCAATTTTGTGGACATTGGAGGGCAGGTTCTCTCCAAATGAACGTATGATGATAATCTGTGGTTAGGCTGAGCCAAGATTCATCAATGAAGAGAGCAGATGCCCATTCTCTACTCCAACCTGAATGCTCTCTGCACTATACTAAATGGATTCTCCTGTGCCCAGACTTGAGCAGGATGCAAGTTGCATGTCTTTGTGCAAACAACAGTCTCTCATGAAGTTTTCTGGTAACAGTCACCCTTCAAACTCGGATTCCTGTGGTGCATTCAGGTCACAGGAAAGCTGAGAAGCTGCAGCATTCCTGTTATGCTTCACTATAGACAAATGCCGATCATCTCTGCCCATTGTGGCTCTTAGCTCTTTTATTAATAGATCCAATATTCTAGAACTGTTTCCATGAGTAGCATATGACACTGGGCATTAAATTCAACTCTCTACAAATCTTGATTTAAGACTAGCCTGCTTCAAGCCTTCGCACAATTTGTCATCTCGTACCATCATCAACTTTGGTGATAACTCATTGTTACTGTTAATATTTAAATTGAATCGATTGCTGCACAAAAAATAAGAAATTTGGCGAGGTATGCTAGCAAATTCAAAGATGTCTTGTTAATCACTTATAAATTCTGTTGCTTTACTGATTATCTTTCTTCAAATGTATATGCTTACATATTCAGAATACATAATTTGTATCTTTGTCTCAAAGTAATAGTTTTACATTTTGTTCAGTTCTTTTCAAGAAATTCTACAAAATATGCAAATTCCCTTACTTTTGAATACTAGTATACTTTGGAGACAAAGACCTTAACAATTAAAATCATTCTTTATTTTGTTTACACATGTGAAATTAGTTCCAAGCTTGATTCCCTGTTTTTGTATTTATTTGATTTTTTTGAAAAATAAATATACAATTTATTTTTAATTAAATAAGCTAATTAGCCAAAGCATTTTCCTTAAAATTGATTGTACTAAAATTATTTATCATAATTTAGATTAGCTTATAATTTAAATAATACTTGATACAAATGTTGATGCATTATTCATTCATTCTTTTCAGTGTTCTCAGTGTAAATCAGATCCTATAATTGGTGTAAGGTGGCATTGTACAGTATGTAAACCGCCCTTAGCTGTTGATCTATGTGATGATTGCATTGATAGGTATGACAATATTATCATTTAACATATTCTTATGAAAAAAATTATCAATAAATTCTAGAGAAGTAACTTAATGAATTTGTTTTTGATAAAATGCATTTTATTTATAGCTTTAAAATTTAAATCTGTATAAATATTTTTACTAATCATTTATTACAATTTGATATCTTTATTCTATTGTGCATTGTAAATATAACAAATTTTTCATGTGTAAGAACAGATATGAGTTTGATATATTTTAAAATTTTATTAACATTCAATTATTGTGTAACATTTTGTTGAAAGTTTTTTCTTTAATTAATTGTTTATCAAGTCCATATATTATTAAATTCCAACTTGTAGAGAATTTATTAATTTTATTTAATATAATCCCTTTCAAAATAACTTACTAAATTTATTGTTGTTTGTAATGCAATTTTTTCGTTTTTTATTTGTTGTCACTTTACATAACTATAAATTTCCATGCATAAATTATTCTTATTGAATAATCTCTATATCCAATCGTTTTGTGTAGAATCGGTTTTTTAGCAAATTTCGTTCGGTAAAATTTCATGATGGAAAGACCTTAGATTTAGTGAAGCTTTAGTTGATTATTTATGACATTTCTTTCTATATTTTAAATTTATTTCACTATTTTATCAGTCATTGTTATAATAATTTCATTGCAATAAGTGTTTTTTGATATGTATAATCAGTAGCTGGATGGGTAACACTCTAGCCTTTGGTTCAACATGTATGTTTGAATTCTGTCACGGGGTTGAATGTTTGTAACATACATGAAACTCCTGTTCCAGTCCTAAATAGTGATTTTTATGTTCGGAGTATAATATAAATGCTTAAAATATAGTATGACTTAAATATTGAATGTTATGTAACTACCTTTTCTGAATAAACATTAACAAAACTTACTTTCACTTGTACACAATAGTGTATGTAACTTGCTTTAATGTTTTTTCTAAGATGTAGTACTGTTCATTGTACTTCAATGAATTTAAGGCTTTTTTTCCATCAACACTTTAATAATAAAAAACATCCCGCAAAGACAAAAATAAATCCATTGACTCACGACTATGATATAATGGTTCTGGATGGTGCCAACTACTTTAACAACAAGCATGGCTTGATTCAAGTGAGACATCAAAAAACAAGTTTATACAAGAATACAATTATGTAACTAATTCCTACTTGTCTGCTGTATAAATATAAACTATAAGAAAATCATACATCTAATCAACAATTTAGTTCTATCGTAGGCTTATACAAAATGTATTAAAAATTTCTCAATTTTAGACGAAAAGTTTTGTATAGTTGGAAGTTTTATTAATCTATTTTATCTTCTAACACACTGCATAATGGAATTAATATTTATGAAAATATTAATAAAACTAATTTTTGTGGTTAATATCCTGAAAGCAAGTGTGATTTGTCACTAAATTGGAATGTGCGCGGCCAAATTTTTTTTTGAAAAAAACATAACATACCAACATTTTTTTGATTTGCTTTGAAATTTTTTTTTTTTTTTTTTTAAGAGAACTTTATTGAAAGTATTGTGGTAAAAAGGAATAGCAAAAAATTTACGTAACAATGATATTTATTTACAGAATATTTCTGAATATGTTAACAGTTTTTTACCCATACAACCACAAATATCTACTAGATGTACACCACACCAGTGAGATATCAAAATTCAAATATCCGGGGATTTTTTTAATTTTAGATGTCCACTAGATATCGTAAACTAACAGCATTTAGGCATTAACATTTAGATAATGTAGAGATAAACTCATAGTTATCTAAAATTCCATATTTTGTAAAAGCTAGATATCTTACAGAAATCTAGATATCATTAGAATTCTACCCTTTGGATATTTTAAGGATATCAACCATTAGATGTCACCTATATTATCACAGAAAGCTGTACTTTCATAAACAAAGTTACTGATTTGTGAAAACGGTATTAATACAAATTAAATTATTTTAAATTAAAATAAAGTGGCAACAATCATGATAATTAATCAATTTCTATTTGGATGCAGATTATTATTATAGATTACAGACAAAGTTAAAAGATTTATAAAACTTTTTTGGTAGTATTTGCTGAATTTTCCAGTATTTAAATACTTTGTTTCAAATGTGTTATAATAACTGATTAATTAGATTGTTATATGATTTGTTATTAAGAACAAAATATTAATTGAAAATCATTGTAAAATCAAATTATTTGATCAGTACTTAGCTTAGATTTATTCTAATAGCTAGGCTAAGTACTTTGTAAATTTTAAATTAAGTTTTTAAGAAGAAAAAGTTTCTTTTACAGAAAAATACCAATTTTTATTTTTTATTTTAGTAGATTAATTATACACTATTACAAATTAGTGCATGTTTATTCAATTTTGTTAATGTTTGATCATTCTATATTAGATTAGGCATCATTGAATTAAAATGTTCGGAAATTGTTAAAGAACAAATAGTTTTTTAAAATTCACATTCTATATATTAGTTATAAAATATATATTCTTAAACATATCCTTGTGGATATTTCTCTTTTTAATAAATTAAAGTTACATTAAAAAAAATTATTATTATACTTTTTTTACCAAACAAGCTTAATCATTCTTAATGATGAAAATGATTTTTATATTACTCCCTATTTTTAAAATCAATATCTAAATATTTCTCAAAATGTAGTGAAGTATAGACATAAAAAGCATTAAAAATTTTATTTTTAAGATTTGTCATCAAAACTGTAGAACCCAAAATTATTAACTTTAATATGCTGTATCACTGTTTTAATAATAGTAACTATAATCTTATTATTGAATTCAATATATTCTTATGGTTTTGGTACAGACTGTAAAATAATGTTGACTCGGAAAGTTGCAAATTCCGCCAAGGTGACCACAAATAATTTCATTTTGTTCATTGGTACAGATTTAATTAACTGAAATATTTAATAAAATTCAGTGTTTTAAAATATATGATGAAAAAAACTTTGTACTGTTGTTTCTTTTCTAAAATAGCTGAATGTTGATAATACCTTATTTTCCAATACATAATCCACAGATTTTGTGATAAAAAAGTTTTGAATTTCGTTGTGTGTACTATAAGTCGTCGAGAATTATCTGATAAAAAATATTCTCCATCACAAAAACTTATAAGAAAGTTTTGGAAAAAAATGCCATTTATATTTCATAAAATAAATAACAGATGGTGCCATGACGTGCCTTACTTATTTATAATTAATCTTGTTTAAGAACAAATTCAGTTCCTCGGCAATAATACAGTTGCTATTCGCTAACCTCATTTGGCATTTTGTCTTGACATGAGTTTTGTTCTGAAAATATTCAAATTCATATATTGTCATATGGAATTGAAAATGTTTAAGTTTCACAGCAGCTTTTAAACTAAAAGCTATAGGGAAGGCAAATAAAAAAATGGCAACAAATGTTTTAATATAAAGTGAAAAACCGAGCATGTGAGGTATAAAAGAAAACTTATCCTTTTTTTCTCTATGACTTGGCGGGCACTTGGGTGATTAACCCTTCACCACAACAAGGCCGCTACTCATTTATTGATACCTGGTGGGCACCTGTAAACCAATTCCCGGAGGCGAGTAGCACTACTGATGTCTCACCACCACAAACCCGTTTATAGGGTGGGTCACATTCATCCATCATCTAAGGAAAGGACAAGAAACAGAGAAAGTACATCCATGCTCGAACACAGATCTTCCCCATCCAGAGTCAGGTATGCTAACCACAAGACAGGTTGGGCGGCAGAAAACTTATCCAGTGCGTAATTCCAAAAAATCTTTTTCTTTAATTTAATTATTTATGAAACAAGTATACCTTACTTTTAAAATATCTAACTTCATTTTAAAACTTAACTTCATTTTAAGACTTAAGACAAGAAATAAAATCGATATGTTTTATTTCTTGGAATTATCACCCTAGACTGGTCTCATGCTTTCATCTCAGTTTATCATGTTTTGTGATAAAATGGATCTAATCATATCCTTTTCATAATAAATGTTTTTTCTACACAATTCATTATATTTTTAATATTATCGTGTATTTTTTATTTTATGTGACACTCACATTATCAGCAATATATATTTTTGACTATCCACCAAAAAAAATGCAGCGGATTATATGCTGCTGCGGCAAATCCATGCTTCTTTTCCCTTTTACTCGTAAAAGATCTTGCAGATAGTACGCCGCTGCGGATTATATACAGGAAAATTACCACTAAATTCAGCCTTTTAACAACAAACATAAATAAAAGAGCTATTTAAATGGGCAATCTAAATATAATATACTGGCAGCCAAAACAGTTGTATTCATTTCTGTAGTAGATGTCTTAGATGTTTATTATTTTGTGGTGCAAAAGCCTAAAAATAACTATTAGAAATGAAGTCTAAAGAAACATAAATATTTTTCAAAGTAACAACCATATATTTAGTATAGTTTTTTATTGTTGGCAAAAAATTATTTTTGATGTCATTTTTTTTACCTTAGTCACTAGATTATGCACAAATACCATGTTTTGTTACATTTAGGAAATTTTCTATAGTTCATAGCTATTCATTTGCTCACATTTCTAAGTTTCATTTTTTCAAAATGGTAAATAGAAATCAAAAGTAAATGTTAAAGTTATATTGAGTATCATTCATCAAAAATATTGTCAGAGAAATCGCAATATATTGTAGTCTTCTTTCTTATAATGTTAAATTTCTATTTTTTTAATTTTATTAAAATTTATTAATTATTTGCAAAGTATCTTTTAAGAGTTCAGGTTATATGGCAATCTTGTGTTGCTAAATTTCTATTTGAAATTTAAAAAAATTTGATTTTCACAAATAGTAAATGGTTAATATAAAAGTATTATAGAAAGGAGTCTTATTTATTATTAAAATATTTTGTTGCATTCTAGCATTAAATTTATTTATATATGAAATTTACAATTTTTTTTTCTGAAAATTGAATTTTTACTTCATTACTCTCTTATTATTAAGAATATCTTATTACTTAATAGAATGAATTATGTTCTAAAAACTTGATTTTACATATGGATTTACTTCATTAAAAAAGAAAGTCTAATTTGGATAATAAGATTTTGTTCAATTAAAATCTTTCTCCTCTAATTGTCTATTTAAATTTTCCCAGTAATTTGCATTCTTCCTTATATGTGTATAAATTAATACCTCACCAGTTTATATACTTTCATTTTGTAATATTGGTCATGCATGCTTTACTTGGCGCAGTTTGTCCTTATTGGACCTTGCACCATTAAACCCAACCAAACAAACAAACATGTATGTTTTAAATAATAAATTGAATTAAGAAAATAAGGAGAAATAAGAAAGTTATTTTGTCTAATAAATTAATATCTAATTCTCTGTAATGTGTTGACAATGATGTTAACAAACAAGAAAAGAATTTCTCTTATTACTTAATTTTTATAGCTCTTTTGTGCATTTTGTAAAACATTATTTTTTTAAGAATAAACCAAACCAATTTTTAGAAGCTTTATTTTTACAATAAGGAAAAAAAAACCATAGTTTTCCCCTGTTTTTATAGTTATAAAAATAGGAAAGTATACTTTTAAAAATGTTTTTCATTTACATTAAAAAATAATGTATTTTAGTTTTAGTATTACTTGTGAGTCTTAAATTCTTAAGGAATTTTCTTTTTAATTCATTGAATATGTATCTTGCTTTTTACCTTTATTTGGTAATTTTTATTATATGCAATTCTGCTTTCTGTCTAACATCTCTCCTAGGTTTTTTTCATTTTAATAGCAATTTTTTATTTTTTCCTGTCATTATTTGACTATTATTTCCTCATCTTAACAGCCACTGCTAATTACTATTTTATATTATATGGTTTATATATATATAAACCATAAACAATATTAACATATATATATATATTAACACTTTATATTTATATAGTTATGAACGTATTTGTTGGCAGATTGATGTGCAAATATTTAGTTTTTTTCAAGGACTCTGGTACTTCTATACTTTAGAATTTACTATTTTCATATTGATATTTAATAGTTAAATTATATTTAAATTAGTATAATATCTACAATATTTAGACTAATTTTAATGTTTAATTTTTATACATTTTTTAATTATTGGCCAGTATTTTATTTGCATAAAAAATTTTAAATAGTTTAACTAATGTTAAGGTGGAATATTATCAACTTTGCAATAGTTGTTTTATAAAGACCTACAGTTAAATTTAGTGACTAATATTGCTCTGTTAATAGAAGTTAGAATAATTTTTTTCTTATTTCAGGAGTATGTAAATTACATTTTAATTTACAAATGTTGCATGAATCAATGATTATAGTAGATTTTCATCAAGTGGCCCCTATACTGATCTTATTATGTACTTTTTTATTAAAAATATAAATAGTAAAATATATTTGTTTATAAATTTAACTCATGTTAATGATTTATAAATTTATTTTTTCTTTTTTGAGTCTAATAGAACTAGACACCAGAGAAGTGGATTTTTTTAATTGGCATGGAATCACTTTGTTAAAAATGTTTTCATTATAATAAAAAAGTTTTTTTTTCTTTTTAAATAAATATTGCTTTTGGACAATTGATTGCCTTACTCACATGTTATTGTTAAAATATAGGATTTTTGTTACTTTTATGTTTTAAGTATTCTGTTTTATATTAAGTGCATTAAATTACGCATATTCTAAGATCATGCATAGATTCCTTATTTTATTGCAGTAGTTTTTGTTATTTCTGGATAATAAATCAAAGTAAAAGAATTAATTTTAAATTAGAATATTATGAGAGAAACTTTTGCAGCTGCTATTAGATTTTAGAATATAGCAATGTTCCTTAAAGATAAATTGGCTTTATATATATATATAAAAAAAAAAAAAAATACATAAATTGATCAATTACATGGTTAAAATACATTGAATGGATTTTGTATTTTAACCATGTAATTAATACATTGATGGATTTTAAAATGGTTTTTATAAATTATTTTTCATGAAAATTGGACTAACATTAAATTTTTTAATTAAGAATTTGAAAACCATCTCAATTTAGATTTTATTGAGAAAATAAAACATAGGAGTACTACAAACACATATTTTTCAGTAAAAAGAATTTATTTCATGTTATGCAAGTTGTTCTTTTTTAAAAAAGTTCATAAGATTTTCCTTAGAGGCTTGTTTATCAATGAACACAAAATGTAAAAAAAAAAAAAAAATTGGTCAATAATTGGAACTTGAAAATAAATTTAACAAAATATTTGCTAGTACATATTGTGCACAGATTGAAATAAAAAAAAATTATTTTTATTATCCACACTAAATAAATCCTCAATCGCCATGTATTATAAGACTAAAAAGTTGGCTCAATTTAAGAATATTTATAAAGAAATACATTTTGAACTGTGGACCCCATATATTTTGTTTTTACATCAAGGCTGATGCAACAATAGAAAATTCTTCTTTTTTGAACTTGAAGAAATCAGGAAACTTTGATTGACATAGTCTCTGTCATTCATACGGAATCTAATTTTGATGTTCTATTTCAATTCCTTTACAAATTTTAAAGTTTGATTAAAAATGAAATTTTACAATGACTTTGTTACTAACAATATAAGTTTAAGAGCAATTGAATTATATCATATTTCATAAAATTAAGTCACATAGTGTTTGAATTTATAATATTAGAAGTCTTTAAAAACAATTTTTCTAATTTTCCTTCGAAAATTAAGTATTTATTCATTAAAGCAATATTTCAAAATAATATCTTAGTAAATAACTTTTAAAAATTATGGGGAAAATATTTTAATGACGAAATTTTCATTAAAAATGTTTTCAAATTTGTCTTTTGATAATTCTAATATATATATATATAATTATTAAAAAAATAACTGAAATTATTAGATTTAATTTGGATACCTATTTTATTTGACATAAATATCTCATAGATATCCAAGAGATATGGAAAATATCCATTTGTTGTGATCCTTTGGGCAACTGGTGGATAAAACATAGATTTTCAGATATTGTGAGAATATCTAAGAAACAAAGCGATATCCAGATAAATATCTGAAAGATGTCTCTAGGATGTAGTAACAAGGTATGCATAAGAAAAATAATGTATTTACAAGGGGGAAAAATTCACCGCAAACAAAATGGAAATTGTGCTCAATAGAAGCCATCGCCAAATAAACAGATAACAAAAGATGTATTATATTTTGTATGTTTATTTAAATTCTATTACTTTCATATTTGAATATATTATTATTTTAATGAAACTGGATATCTTTCAGCAAATACGAGATCGGAAGCCATTCAGCAGATCACAGGTTAGAAGAAATACCAAATGCCACCTTTGGGGCAATTGATCATGACAGTGAAAGTCTCAAAAGTAGCGATTATAATTATTTGGATCCTAATTACATGCCTGCTTCTTAGACAGATTTGTTGTTTATAAATCTGTAAATATAAATCATATGTTGGTATTAATAAATATATATTTTTAGTTAAATGCTTTTGTCAATGGTTGAATATATGTGATTTAAAAAATTACTGACATCCTCCCATAATTAACGCTAATTCTTATAGTAGTATGTTCTGGTTTCTTGAAATTAATGATACATTGAACATTATATTTAATTTCAATTATCTATCTCTTAATAATATTTAGAATTTTATTTTCATAATTTATGTAAAAAAATATTCTTGTGTCGCCGAATTTTCGTCCGTAGTTGGAATGAGATGAAACTTGCATCAAGATTTCGATCTCTGTCAAAACTTAAAGCGTTGGTTGCTTCATTTTCCGAAACCTTGTAGTGCTTGTAATTAAAGCTGATTCGCATTACCAACAAAGTTGTTTATGCTGCAATTCACACCATACAGGAACTCTGCTTCTTATAAAATTCCAATGAATAACAAAAGAACAGAAAAATAGGCACTGCATTAGAAACATTCTTCTTTTCAAACTTGCAGATTGTTTTTATTTTTAATTATATTTTGAAACAGTATTGTTTTTACTCACTGCAACAAATTTGTTTTCGATTTTTCCCAATATGTCACCGATCAGAAACGAATTTAGAGTGTGAACAAAAGTCTCGCGATTTCAGTAATTTCAAAACTAATGGAAATTTTCAAATATTTCTTGTCCCAATCAATTAACTTCTATATAAACTTTAAGAAATAAATACAACGCTATTTATTTAGCTTTCTTTAAACATAGTTTTGTACCACGATATGGTCTCAAGCAGAGATCAGCCAAGGGCATGGCAAATCAATGCCAGAAAATTCCCTTTCCTTACAAAATTATAAATATTGAAGTCAGAATTTATTTCATCTAAGTGTTAAAACTGTACTGCAATGGTTGAAAACGTTTTTTTTTTCAAAAATCAAAACAAAAAGTAGTAAAAAATATATTTTTTAATTATACTGTAAAAGTGTAAAAAGAGAAGGATTTGACGCCATAAACATTTTTTCATTATTTCAAATGATTATGCGTAGATGCAATTTTAAAAAGAGAATCATACTTTTTTCTTGAACAAAAAATATTCCATGGCATAAGGAAATTTTGAAGGGAAATCTCAATGAATCAGTTTTAAATGAATTAAAAGTGCTGTAATCAAGATTTCAAAATAAAAC
>JAPDSC010006519.1:20496-70201 GCA_026290005.1 Latrodectus geometricus
ATTGTGATAGGAACAAAAAAGAAATATAAACTGTGCATTGTTATGGTAGGGCTCAGTGTGATAAGGATGCACTCTATGGAAATAAAGGTCCAAGTTTAATAAACTGTTATAATCAGCAAATAAAATATAAATGCTGTTGCCTTTTAGCTTTACCTCATGAAGATCAATTAAATTGACAGCTTGGGAATTTTCTGAATCTTGTCTAGTGTAATAAGTCATTTTAGAAGGTAGTATACAGGTGATAATAAAATGTTTTGCCTTTGTTGTACTTTTAAGTGAACTATCTCTGGTTCAAAATGTTCTTTTAATGTTGGTAGTTTAACTATGTATAGATTACTGGTAGATTTATTCTTAAGGATAAAAAGCTTTTGATTCAATACCTGTATTTTTGAACAGTTGGTTATCAAGGACAAGTTCAGGTGGAACATAACATAACCACACAAAATGGAATTTTTATTTTCTTAAGATTATATATCGTATAAAAAATTACATTCAAATTCAGAATATTTTTAATTAGATTTTAATAAAAAAATGAAAACATCATTAATAAAGATCATTTATTACACCTTTTGTTAAGAATCGTATATACATAAGCATATATTTAAAATTTACACAGAATAAACAATAAATATTACATGATTTTCCTTTTATTTATATAAACACTAGAGTTCCTTATAATATTTAGTCTGAAATATTTCTAATTTTGTACAAATAATATACTCTTTTAAAAGCTGTTTCATTTAGTAGTTAGCTTCAACAGTAAACATAGATAGTAGATACTTTATATTCATACAGAAGGATACAAGACAAAGCAAACCAATTTTAAGAAATTATAAATAAAATTAAGTTGATTTTTTTGTGATGGACGGAAATTCACAACAATTTAACTTAATATTTATTCTTTTAAATGAAGTAAATATAAAAAGGAGAGGGGAAAATGACAAAAATGCGGAATTTTAACAGCAAAAGGCACTAAAAGCATTTACTTTCACTTCGTACTGCTGACAATTTTGTTCCCAATCAAATTGTTCACTAGCATTCATTTAATAAAGATGTTTTAAAATAATTATTTAAAGTTAAAAATTAGTGTGTTTGTATTTTTACATAAGGCTACTGAAAGACTTTATTCAATTTGTATATAAATACTAAAGTAAACAAAATTTATCAGATTAGTGATTTAAATGAGGATCTTGAAGCAAAATTTGTATTATAAATTCTATTTTTATTAAATACAATATTACGAATTTAAACAACATAGATAAAATATATAATTAGTATTTTTAATTAAAATACAATTCTTTCTAATTTGCACTAGCAAAACTAAAATTTAAGACAACTAACTTATTTATCTAAAGCTATATTCATACAAAAATAAAGAAAAGCCAATATATGATAAAATAAATGGTGACTTTATATAGCTATATCAAATGTGAGGCATTTATTTTAATGACAGCAGAATACTTAAATGTGAAAGTGCTGGACTAAAATATAATACAATATAGAACTAAGAGATATACATAACTTATACAATAATACATGTAAGTACAAATAATTGTACATAAAAATATTTTTACACAATCTCTCTTAATACACATTAAGAGTATAACGTTCTATTAAGTTTTAAGTCTCTAAAAATAATTTCTCTCACAAACTGAGAATTGAAATAAATATAAAAAAAATAAAGATTCTGCTATAAACTGGAGCGCAAATCAGTAGCTTGATAGAATAATAGATATGCTGCAGATGTCTGTAAAATATTAAAATAATATGTCCTATAGAAAATGTTAATTAAACAATTTTTGTTAAAAAAGATTTATGTAGTACATAATATGAACATTAAAATTACAAAAACAAAATACACAATAATTTTAATAGCTTCATCAAATTATATTTATACAAAATATATATAATGCTAAGGGGGAGGAATAGTAATGGTAATAAAACAATCCTATACTTAAAAAACCTTAATGTTCACTCATTTTTTTAGTGAGGTGCACATTTAAAAACTATAAACAAAAAACAAATGTATATGGAAATAATAATAATTATAATAATAAAAAAGGAACAGGAGTGCCATCTTTATGCATTAATCATTAACAGTATATATAAAATTTATGATACATTTTATTAATTTTATAAAAATGCTGTATTTATTTATATAATTTGATAAATTGTAGACCAAACAAACTGATGTATTATACAATTTATAGGATACTATATAATTTCAAGAGCACTAATAGAATTTTGCAAATATTTAATTCTTTAAAATCTTGATAGGTTTTTTTTGTTCACAATTTGAATTATTTCTTAAATACTACAAATCAACTAAAACTTATACCATATTCCATTAGAAATTGAATTATAATTGTAAAAATATTTTTAAAATTCTTTCAAAATTAAAATTATTTCATTTTTAGGGAGGGGAACTCAGTTAAAAAAATTTGTTATTTGGTTATAAAATATAGAAAATAAATGATTTATGAGAATCGAAATCTTAATATATGTTTATATGGTAATTATTTGAGAACTGAAACTTTGTTTGATTTACTCTACTTGGGAACATTATTAATTTAAATTTATTTAAAGTTATAAATAATTTCTAAAAAATTAGCACTTTAAATCTAGTGAACTACTATACGAACAGCAAATTGATAATTAAAGTGTAATATGTAAGGAAGAGAAATCATAACTATTTCTGAGATAATTAATCATTTGTCGAATATTAAACAAGGGTAAAATTAGGTCTAAAATAAGTAGACAATTCAACTTGAATAAAAGGAACACTATTGTTCTGAAAGTTATTTTTTTCTTACTTTTTGGATGAATTCAAAAATATTTTTAAATACATGTTTAATGAAGTGTATGTGAATAATAATTCACAACTAAATGAAATAATCAGTCAATGTGAATTAATAATTGCTATTCTCAAATTATAACATTATCATATTTTCCATCATTTTTATAGCACCACTTTTTAAAATTTTAAAACACTTCTAAATTGTAATCGATTTTATAACTCCCAAACAAACTTCTATAATTTTGAGAGAAATAATTCCATATTTCGAAGATTTTATTTTTACTTCATAAATATAAAATGCTGAAAAAAATTAATTTTATTCAAAATAACTCCATGATTACTATATTTTATGATTAATATTTACAAAGTAACAAATTTATAAAGTATATATGGGCACAATAATTATTCCAACACAAGCTGCTTCTAAATGTATATCAGGGTTTTAAAGCTTTGTAGTGACATAAAACTTAAAATCATGAAATGAAAGAGCAACTTAAACAGTTCTCAAACAAGTGCTCCATGTGAGCACCTTTCTACACATGAATTTGATACTCCTGTTTTTCCTAAATGGTGTTTGTGCCATAATTGTTGCAACAGTTGCTTCAATCCTGTTTCTTAAGTCAGTTATAGTGCGACCACCAGGAGATGGCGGGTGTGACGTAAGAGTCACGTGTTATCAGAGAAGTCTATTTCAACAATTTAGAGAAAGGAGGAGGAAACGAGGAGAAAGCGCCTCAATCTAGGTTACCTTATTTGGCTAATTAGCACCTTTTGATGTAGAATGAAAATAAAATATGTTTGTTATGCTTTTTCAAAGAATTCAAATGCCAGAATAGAAATATATAAATACATATATTAAGCTATGTTAGACAAAACATTTAGAATGAAAATATTTCTATTTTGTCATGAAAATTTCATTATTAGATAGATTTTAGAATTTATTTCGTTCACAAGAACAGGAACAAAAACTGTTTGTAGACACCGAACGATAAATAATTTACGTGCCCAAAATTTTTTTATTTTCGCTGTGTTATCATAATAATTTTTGAGAAA
Organism: Latrodectus geometricus; assembly: GCA_026290005.1. Taxonomy (NCBI): domain Eukaryota; kingdom Metazoa; phylum Arthropoda; class Arachnida; order Araneae; family Theridiidae; genus Latrodectus; species Latrodectus geometricus. The sequence goes on from JAPDSC010006519.1 coordinate 24,347, forward strand.
ATAGGGAAGGGTGAGATTTTTTAGAATATGCTTGTTGTTAATTTACATGAAGACAGTTTTCATGTAAGGAATGTCCATTTTAGGCAAAAAAGAAACTCCATAAGTAATAAATTAACTTTTTACAACAGCCTTTTTTTTTTATTCAAGATACATATTTCATCATATTACGACATACTAATATTTTAAAATGTTGTGGAATTTATTTTAATTCATATATGTTTATAGTAGGAAATATATTGTGCACCTATGGAATAATTTAAAATAATTTGAGGGAATATAAAATATTTATATATCGCTCAGTAAAATCCATCAGTTAAATAGTTTTTAAGAATTTTGATTGTATAACCTATTTTATCAAAACATTTGTATGTATAATATCAAGTAAAAAAAAGGATAACATCAAATCAGAGCAACAATTTGCTTCCAAATGAAGTTATATGATTGTCTTCTACAGATTGGGAAAATAGTCATAATTGTAGAGCATCAAAGTAAGAAATACCTGTTGTTTTTCCTAAACAAAAAGCCCAAAAGCTTTTCGCTGATATATGACACAACAAAAAAGACATTTAATTTAGTGGAGTCTTGCAGCAATTATACCATCTCTTGAGAATTTCCTAATATGCCCCAGATCCACACACAAAGAAACTAGCAAATTTATGCACCAACAAACTATTTTATGTATCTGAGTATTCCTTCATTTTATGTATTAATTATGATTTTAAGTTTTATTTTAAAAATACTACAAAGGTACGATATTCCTTTAGAAACACCCTGTTTATCTTCATAACTAGTATTAAATAATTTATTAACATGAAAATGATATAAACAAGAATCAAAATATTTTAAAGAATTAGGATTTAAAAAAAAAAAAAAAAAAAAAGCTAAGGAGAAAGTTTAAATTTAATTCCTGATCTCAACAATTCTTGTCTTTTAGGTGTTTATATTCCTTGATTTTATTAAAAAATTTTCTCACACTTTACACTGCTGTGCGGCATAAGCCAAGATCTAAAACTTTAGAAAATGAATTTTTGAAAACGATTATTTTTCACCATTTGTTGCATAAAATCCATTACAACTTCATTTTATTATCCATACTATTAATTAATCCTCAAAGTGAAATATGTATTAGAAACTACTTCTATATTTTTTTAAAGCACTGCCAATATTTTTTATTTCTTTTGATTGAAAAGAGAAAATGATATCCATTAACAAAAATATCAGATTTGGAAAAAGAATATTCTATTATCTTATAGTTTGATAATTCTGTTCTTTTTAAATCATCATGCAAAAAACTTAAGTGCAAAAAAAAAAAAAAAAAAAAGGCAATTTATACCCCAAAGTTGTTTTAAATATAAATTGCTATATTTTTAGATTTTTGGAAAAAAAAATGTAATAGATTTGTTAAATATGCAATCCTAAAAACTACTTTAGAACATTTATAAATACTGAATAGGCCTAAAATTACCACAAAACTTATCACTACAAAAAAACTTAGAAATTGTTTTTATAAATAAAAGTATTTTATAAATATTATAATCAATGCAAATTTATAATTTATGTGATTTCAGTTACAAGATTAAAATAAAAGTGTAATAAACCCACATAAAGTAAAGTTATCTATTAAAAATAACGATATTAAAAGTGTTCATATATAATTAACACTTAATGAATAAAAACAAATATATGTACTTTAATATCTGATGTACTAATTTCTGAAACTTCATGGTCGTCATATTTGTACCATTTGTTAGAATTAGCATTGCAAACGGCAATGTCTGAAAAATAAAAGATACCAATTTTAATAGTTCATAAAATAAATTTTCCAGAGAAACAATATTTGAGAATTAATAAGACAAAAAAGAGCAATAAATAATCTTTTCATTCGTCTCTTAATCTCAACATTTTTGCATCATGCATTTTTACCATCATTGTTTCAAATCATTCAATTTTCTTCAAGTTAAAGCAACTGCTAATTATAACTATATTCTGTTAATATGGGAAATAGCTTGCAATTCTACTACAAAATGTAAAACAAGAATTTATTTAAAAAGCTTTCTCACATAAAAAAAAAAAAGACAGAAAGGTTTAAGACAAAGTTTGAAACATAAATTTTAATGGGAGGAAAAAAACTCCAAATTATGATTGAAATTTTCAGTTTAGGTTTCGTCTTCAAGTATGAACTAAAAAAATGCAATATTAATCACGCAATAAAAAAGTGATATGAAATCTTAGTGTTAATATATATTAATACAGTTTTAATAAATTTGACATAAATATATAAATTATTTGAGTTTTTAAATTTCAATTTTTCAGCCACCAAATAAGTTTTTTTGAAGGTATAATGATGAACATAAGTATGCACTTTTTTTAAACACATAAAATATTTTTAATTTAAAATTAAATATCAAAAATATATTAAATAGCTTTCAGATGAAACAGTTCATGTATCAACAAAAATAACATTAAGTCAAATTTAAAAATCTTGGACAAGTCAACCTTATCTTTGGTTGCTAATACCAAGATTAATTATTTCTTATTAAATAGAAATAAATGGATTCAAAGATTATTAAAATAATAATATTTTGATCTTTAATACCAAATGAGATAATTTTAATAACTATTTTCACCTTTGGTACTAACAGCTAATTTTAATAATATAATAATTGATTTTTGTTGTATGTTTTGATACATTTAAATGAAAAATCTAATGTATGAATTTAATATATTGAAGTGAATAATTTTGATTCTTGTCACCTGTCTTTACTTTGATTCTGGTTTTCAAGATTCTAAGTAAGAAAAACAATGATCTTGAAACTAAAATTTTAAAATACAGGAGCTTATAAATAAGTAAAATATGTAATCAAAAAGTGTTTAAAATGTTTAAACAAAGTAAATCAATGACTAAGATTTCTACATGCTGATACATGACAGAAATATAAATTATCATTGCAAGGTCAGGTATGCATATAACTAATTGCCTTGTGGGTATAAATAAAATTATTTTACAATATTTTTAAACTGGAGATGAATGATTTAACAATGAATATATTAACTATTAAACAAATCAATCCGAAAAAGACACACTACTTCTCAAACTGGAGTGCTAAATACATTGGATTGCAACAAAAGGTAATAGTATGCACTTTGGAGTATGAAATCCTGATCCCTTTTGAACAATATAAATAGCAGTGTCAGTGAGCCCCTGGATTAACCTAAGATAAACTGGTTTCGAATGCTTGCCTATCACCAAGCATCTCCTAATTTTTAACCACTTTCAGGTGACAAATTCAAACCTGAGCTGGCACCCTCTTCTCCATATCCCACCAGAAGAAAGACTTAGAACATAACAAACTAACATCCCTAATCCACAAAGTTTAGATAACACAGTGATATTATCAATGCATATTTCTATTTGAAAATCTGTAAACAATAAAAAATTGGAAAAAAAAGGACGATCAAATCATATTATAAGACACAATTTAACCATAACAGTATTAAAAAATATTGTTACATAAATTTAGTATGAAATTTTTTTATTCATACTTACAATGACCACCTTCCAAAGTTCCATAATGATTCTATTAAAAAAATTAAAAAATAAAGTTACAAATTTGTAATTTAATATAAAATTTGAAAAATAACAGTTAAAATAATTACCACAATACTGTACAGACTATATCTTCTATAACCTTCTTCAGAGTTTCTTTCAAAAGGCACATCAAAAGTGAAGTCAAAGTCAACATGTGTCTGCAATTTTCTACGCCACAACCCCTCATATGAAAACCTGAAAAAGAAATCCAGCAAATGTAACAATATTTTTCTATTAGAAACAATGAAAAGAAAAATAATATCAGGTGCTTTTACATTAAATCATAATAAATAAGATTAAAAATAGCATTTTATGATTTAAACAATCCAATTTGAAAATCAATTACAATTTATGATAAAGTTAACAATCAAGCAGTTAATTGATTACATAATTTTTTTCAATACAATGAAGAATACAATTAATTTTTAGGTATATTAAATAATCAATTAAAATACATAGATTGATTTTAAAATCTGAAAGATAGTCTATAAAAATTAAATACAAAATCAAAATTCAGATAAAACTGCATTAAAACAGTTATTTAAATAGGATTAAAATTAAATACAATAAATCTTGTTTTTGAGGCAGGTTGTTCCGGGATTTTCATTTTATTTAATGAAATAGAAAACATGAAAATAAGTTTATATAACTTAATAAAAAAATAAATTTATAAAATTGAGCCCTTCAAAAAATACAATCACCAAAATTAAATTAGATAAACATAAAATAGCTATTTCCAACAAAACTATTCTAAAATAAGAACTGTTACAAATACATAATGTCTAATTTAGATAAAAAGTACTTTATTTAATTATGTTCATAGAATTTGTATACAACTTATCTAAAATTAAAATTATTCATGTTTTATTCATATAATTCCCAATTTTTTATATTTAAAGTTAAAAGTAATTTTTAAAAATTTCAAGAATTAAACAGGTCTTATGCTTTTATCCAGACAATAATATATTAAAAAAGGAAACTAATCCAATCATTAAAATTATTAACTTTTTACGTGTATTAATGGTAATTTTTTTAACAGTTGTAGATGATACTTAATGGGCTAAATTTGACATAGATAAGAAAAATTTTTAAATAAAAGAACCAAAAGGAAAGTAATTTTAAATACACAAAGTGACCAATGACTTCATTGACTTTGAGATTTTCATTTAAATGCTTACTTATGACTTTTTTTATGATGTATGTTATATGAGTAAAGTGTAAGAGTGCATTTCATGATAAATAAAGTAAAATGAAAAAAAAAAACATCATTTACTATTTGAAAAAGAGCTTATTATTGGTGCTTCTTTAGAGGGGCCTTGATTTTGAAGACAACAAATTTCATTGGGTTCTCAAAAGCCCTCATATTAAAAGTTGGAGTCAGAACATGTTTAGAAGACAGACACGAGTAATTTTTTTTTTAGCTATTTTCCAAAAGCGTGATGAGTGGCATATTTAATGGATTGTATAGCAGAACAAAATCTACAGTGAATCAAATGAAAAAATCATTAATCAAGGTTCTTTTCAATGGATTTCAGTTTGAAGAGAAAAGCAAAGGATAATAATAAAAGCCTGTGAAAAAATTAATCTTTCTGCCTGAAATGCAAAATTTATTTGCAATAATGCCAGGAAAGAAGATACTAAATATCTAAGGATTGATAATGGGTAAATGTGGCAAAAACTCCACAAAGCACAAATCCATCTTACATTATTCACACTGTACATTACATATTGCTAAGAGTATCATGATACTAGCCATGTGCTATTGGCTGGTTGTTGAAGATAAATGGTCATGAGATACTAAATATACTGGCATATCAAGTACCTAATGTATATTTTTTACTTTAACGACAGGATACTTCATACCAGAGTCCAAATAATAACACCATAGAAAATGTGTGGGATGTGGTGGAATGACACATTCACCAACATTTTCATCTTCCAGTTAATTACAAAATTTAAAAAGCTTTACAGCAAATGAATGGTATTCTCGGACCATAATGCACTACAGAGCATGTAGATGTCATGCCCAAATCAATAAGAACTTTCATCCATACAAAAGGCGGTTCAGTAAAGCATTTATCTTGAATTTATTATATTCGATTCTGGATGGTGAATAAATTAATGATTGAAAGCTGTTGTTAGTTTTTACCATTAACAACACTAACTTTGGTTATTTCTCATAGATAGTTGGCATTGTTGCCAGGAATGAAATTTTGAAAACTTCTAAGTATTCAATCTGACAGATTTGCTTATAAAAGCAGAACAACAATATTCATCTTGTTATTCAACAATAGTTATAATTGAGCCTTCCACTCCAAATAACATGACCCCACCAATAAGTGCTATAGTAAGCCTAAAAATCATTAACATACTGTCATAGTGTGATAATATTCTAAAACAAATTTGACGGATTTAACAAATGTTTTGTTTAATAAATGTATGGTTCTAGAATATTCTATTTGTTTTTTTAATAAATAATCAACCAATGCTAATAAAGTATCATTTAAAACAATAGAGACACTTCAATTCATTGAAGATAATTACTATCTATCTTATAACAATTAGTGCTGACTAACAAAAGCAAATAAGATGACTCCTAAAAGACTACTAATTATTTAAAGAGCTGTTTTAGATGGTATTTATTTTAATCAATGCTTCTTTAATAGATAAGATGTTTATAAGCATTTTATTAAAGTTGTAAGATTTATTTAAAATATGTACCAATAAAAAGAATAAGCTTTCAAATTTACTCTAGAATACAAAAAATCCTTCGAACAAACAATGTCAATGAGAATCACCATATCAAAAAACTTTTTTTCTTTAATAAACAGAATATAATCTAAATTGGTTGTTTCCTGTATGCCATTCAATGTTCATTTTTTGCAAGTGAGAGTTAAACAGACTGGAATCTACAGTTTAAAATGGATTTTGAAACATTACTAATATCTATGTGAACATTTGAAATCGAACCTACAAACAATTAAACTAAAGAACACAGCATTAACTCTTCAGGTGTAAATTTGGCAGGAAATCAGTAGAGAAAAATATACAGTCAATCATGGAAATAATATGAACTACAATACGAGTAATTTTTTTGTAATCAAATTAAATAACAGAAAAATGAGCATGATAAACGAACAAAATAAAAAAAAAAACATTTATGTCCTGATAAAGGCATAATAATTGTTTACTGTAAAGTTCAAAATATATATTTTGACTAAAAATGAATAGATGTGAATAAGTGATTACAAATTATAAGTTAACTATGAAAGATATGTTAAATATACTTAATAAATAGATCTTAAATATGCTATCAAATTTTCTTCAAATCTTTTAATTCATGATAGTTGACAATTTGAAGTTATCATAAGGCATTTTAATTTTGTGGTATAACCACCGCATAAATTTTGTAGTGGTTATCTTCTCAGCAAAAATTTAATACTCAAACCACATTGATATAATTAACTAGATACATGTGCAAATAAGAATGAAATGGCAAAAGATATCAGAACAAAAATCTAGGCTTAATTTTTAACAGCAGATACATAACAGCATTTTACGGTTTGTAATTTAATTAATCTGAACATTTTTTGGCATTTGATGTTATGATTTCAATCTATATAGTTATTAACAAGTTGATAATTATTAATTGTACCAGGATACAGATTTATAATAACTTCATTTAATTGATTATAATTAATAACAGATTAAAACTTCAAATAAGAAAATTTAATGGAATATATTACTATAAAACACAATAAGCTTGTTATTTTGACATGTATTATAATAATGCAGAGCAAAAATCATAGAATAAAATTAAGATATTAATACCTTTTTAATTGAATAACTAAAACTTCAGGTAATCGACATATTTTCAACCTCTTTTCAGCTTCTTTTTTTTGCTTACACCTTGGACAATCCCAAGCTGCTTCCCCAGATATTTTTTCAGACTTTAAAAAATGTTGAAAGCAATCCTATGAAAAAAATTTCATTTAACTATTATGTATCTTTCCAGCAATAACTTATATTAAATGTTATCCTTCTAGTTAGTTATACGAAGTTTAAGAAATAAAGATAACAAATAATTTTATAATTATATTAGTTTTGAAAAATTAAAAATAATGAACCTTAGTGTGTTAAAAGTGGGAAGGGAACACTTAAGATATTTTTACTTGATAAATTCTTATTATGTAGTATGAAGAAAAGTTTAAAATCATAATGATGTTGGCCAGGATTTTCTTTTGAATTATAGCATTTAATTCACTTGAAAGAAAAACAAGTAAAAATCATGTTGTCCTTTTTTATATCAATGAACTGATGCAGATTTGCATTTTGAAGATTTAAAAAGAATTTGAAGCATTATTTAAATAAAAACATTGTAATATAATAATGTTTATAATGTAAGTAAATATTAACAATACTATAGAAAATACTGAATTGAGTGCTTTTAGTCTAAATGTTTGAATTTTATGATTCACTTTTATAATTTTACCTTAACAAATATAGTATAAATTAATTATGCTCATATTATAATATAATAAGTAAAATAATAACTTCAAAGGTAGATAGAAAAAAGCTTTGCCAATAAGTTTTAAAGATGGAACAAATTCATTCTAGGTATTATTTATAATACCTAGAATGACTGTAATTACATAATATACACAGTGAAAATTTTGATTTCATTTATAATTTAAATTATATATATATATATATATATATATATATATATATATATATATATATATATATATATATAATATACACACAACATACATGCATAATCATTTTTGTTTCTAAAAACATTTAAAATTCTGATAGTATATTTATTATTATGTACTCATGGAAAAGCCAATTAAAATTATTACTTATTATGATTTTAAAATAAACAAAATATTTTGTAAAATTAAATGCATACACATTTATATAGTGATATGAATAGTAGGATATTAAAAAGAGAAATAATTTTTCAAGATAATTAAGCAATAGCCTACCTTTAAAGAACACCTAGTGGCTAAAATGGGAAGAGACAAACAGGAGAAGACTTCATAACTATCAGATGTTTTGTGGCATGTTGAACAGGTTAGAGTAGATTTCAGCAAACCTTCAAAAATATTTGATATTCTGGAACTATTATAACTTTTATGGTGTTGCCAAAAAGTATTTTCATCATGACAAGAATCCAGTTTTGGTACATTTTTTACAGCACTCTATTTAAAAAAGCAACCAAAGATTACAGATTTAATTTATTAATATTTCCTTATTATCAAATATTATTACACTGTTATTACATTTGATTTATACTAATATAATAATTATAGTTATTCAAAATAATAAGATTCATAGTTTAGATATATTTAGGCAGATACTTAAGTTAATAACTGATGTCAAATAAATCAATATAAGTTAATCAGAAAATAGTAGAAATCTCTAAATAAACATCCAAATTCCAAACTTTAAAATCATTTCAACAAAACGACCTATTTAATATTTTATTTGCCTAATTTGATTGAACTTTTGCTTAAAGAAAATGTGATTAAAAAATGTTATGATAATGTACTTTGTAAGAATCCGTAAGTTGGCATACTCTTGAGAGCTTTTATTCTAGGCAAACACAAAGAAGTATATACTGCTGGAGTGGTAAGTAAAATATTTTTATGAATATAGAATCAATGCTAAGAGATAGGGCAATATATATGTATACATATATATATATATATATAACATTAGGCTGCCGCTATATATATATATACATATATATATATATATATATATATATATATAATAAGTTTTTTTTAATAGAAAAGGCAGCATTACTCAAGCTCAGATAGTCATTTATAGTTACAGAACAAGATATGTCAAGCCAAATAATCAAAATAAATTTTATTATATTAGCCTAAGTAAAAATATCAATGATACATATATCATTGATTTCAAGTATTTATGTGAACTATTAAAAATTTAGATTGGATGTAAAACAATTGGCAATGAGTGCTGCACACTGAGGAGTTTCAGTTCAAAAAGAAATATGACATCAGAGATGTTTTGATTTGAATAGGAAAAGGCTTTTAAAATAACCCTACACTCATGTAGGAAAGATCATGTCATGCATAAGATGTTTATAGCATGAACTGGGATTAACAAAAGTGAACATAGAACTTGTAAATTGGAACAATTATTTCTAAGGTCTTAACAATAAGATATTAAAGGACTTATATTTTATGTGGCAGACATTAGTAATTCCTTTCTTTCAATGCATAATAATGAAAAACAACATCAACGAAGCTGAAATGACACAGCAAATGGAGTCATCAGCATGCTTTCCTGCATTAAATCTAATTGAACTTGCTTCGGATACATTCAAACAATGCACTGCTACACGGTAAAAGATTTTTTTCATATTTCAGACCTGGAAAATTGTATGGATTCAATTCAATTCCTTAGTACTTCCCAAATAAAAGTATTGATGCCTTTTGCGACTTTATAAGTGCTGACTTGAGCGACTTTATATGCTGTGCGACTTTGAGCGACTTTATAAGTGCTGACTTCCTCATGTGTAGATGAACCCACAAGAGTTTCCATTTCTTCCTAAACTATCTAAATAGCAATAATATTCAGCCTGGTCATCCATAAAGTGTCAATCATTTTAACTACATCTATATCTGAACTTTGAAATCATTTTCCCAGCTACACTCATCACAAAGTTTTACTTAATCCGAATATCTTTCTTAGGATCATTAAATTGTAGTAACATATGGTCCATACCAACAGTACAACTTCACTAAGTTTTTTCTAGTAAAGTCTACTTATCATGATTTCTGGTGCATTCTTTCATGATAGTTCATTTTTCAGGCGAATCTACATCACTTACATTTTGCTCACCAATGTCATTTGCTGGTTTTCAAATAAAAGTCATTTTAAGTATATGCATCAATTTCTACTTAAGAATTTAAAATATTTCATAAATTATTGAATTTTCATATATTACAGGACTTGTGTTACCATATATATATTCTCCAACTAAATTTAGTTTATGCAATTTTAACTTCATAATGTCCAACATGTCAAAAATGAGCGAAAAATATAATTTTTAATGCAAAAGTATTTTAAATTCATGAGTGAACTTAAAAAAAAAAAAAAAAAAATTAAATAATTACAATATCAATTTTATTTATTTATTTATTTTTTTTTTTTACAATCTGAAAAGAATATGACAGCAAAAAAAAGATATTAATTCCTAATATTTATCTCACAGTATTCATTACATAAAATAACCTGTAAATTATAAATCTTATTATTCTCAGATTTTATGAACATTGTGTTTAATTATACTACCTATTATATTATTTAGGTTAAGAAAAAATAAGAGAACACTGGTAAGACAGTGAATAAAAGAAAAACTTTTAAACTTTGATGAAAAATTGCTCACTTTGTTCAAATCTGCATGCAACTTTTCCATTAAAACAACCAAAAATTCATGAGAATCTTGCTGTTCATTTCCTATACATACTGAGAGACACTTGCTAACTGTATTCTATAATAATGGAGGTAAGAAAAAAAATAAACATACAATGTTTTTTAAAAGATTTATTGAAGCTGAATGTCTCAACCAAAAAGACATAGTATATTTTACTCATATATGTATATAGTGATAACAAAACCTATATTTAAGTAGCAGACAATAAGTTATATTTTTGTACAGTTAAAAATATTTTACAAAATGATAGAACAAAGTTATAAATTATTAAAAAGCAATGACTTTAGCATTACATATTTAAATGTGTTCAAATAAAAATAAAGTCAACATAAAAACTAATTATTTTAAATACATAACTAAAAGAATAATTGATAAAGACTTATATTATTACCAATTAAATATTAAGGCTCTACAATGAGGAACAATCACTATATTAGGAAAATTAATTATTCAATTTTATTTTTTGTCTATAGTTTGGTTTTGATTTATTACTATATGACAATTTTGTTTACCATTTGAGGACTAATTTCCTTAGCATTTTTAATGTAAAGTGAATTCTGAACCATTATAGGCATATAAATAGGCATACAAACCTATAAATTGTAGGTTAAATCCTTTAGAAACTTGATGCTAAAAATATTTATCAAAGAACAGAAGGAATAATCTGTTACTCAGACAGATGGTGAACCCATATGGTGAACTCTCTGGATGAAAAAACTAAGTTCATAATTTGCACTTCATAATTTCAGTTCATACAGTTCATAATTTTGGGCAAACAAGCTTTAGCATTACACTAATATTACTAACATTGTTTTAACAATGTTATCTAGAAAATTATGGGGCACTTTACTCAGCAAGATTTGTTACTTATATAATTTATAGCTATATTTTGAAACCTTTGCTTGAACAATTACAAAAATATCTACTAACAAAGGGGGAAAAAAAGATTATTACATTAAATTGAAAATCCTCTTTTGAAATTTGGATGGTAAAATAAAAACAGCGTCTAATATGTCTTAGTGATTTAAACTATAATTCCTTAAATATAAATCAATTATATTAAGATGTAAAAAGATAAGATGATTGCAAAGTTCATTACTTTGAAATCTTTAGGAGAAAAGGATTTGTACTGTCCCATCCATAAAGTTCTTATTACAACAGCAAACTCTTCAGCAACTTCCCCACGTTGTCTACTATCCCTATAAAGACAGAATATATATTTTAGTCAAAATTATTTCTACAAGAAACGCCCAAGTAAAATGAAATAATTAAAATGACACATATTATAATAAATAAATAAATAAAATCACAAAAATAAAATAATGTTGATGAAATAAAGATGCTAAAAGATAATATTCTTGGCTTGTAATTCATTACACCCTTGTGGTCTAACCACTCCAGTCCAGGACTGCCTCTCTTGCCAATTTCTCAGCTGGCCACCCAAAATTGTTTCTTTCATCACCCAACTTAGTTTTTTTAGGTTGGCCTTTCTTCTTGCATCCCTCAAGTGCCCATATAAGCAATAATTTTGGGGGATCAGTCTGTTTCATTTTTAGAATGTGTCTCCTCCATTGCCACAGTGTCTTTTTAAGGCCATTTATAATAGCCTAGGATTTTAGTTTTTCATATAAACTGTTAATGATAATTTATTTGTGGTCAATAAATTTACAGAACTCTTCTGAAGCATTTTGTATGGAAGGCGACAATTTTGTTTTCCTGTAAACTGGTTAATTTTCAACATTGGGGACCATATAAAAGTATAGATTTTACTGTTGCTATATAGATAACCATTTTTAACTAACTTTTAATATTTTTTACTTTTCCAACTTTGTGTAGAGTTCTAAAAGTATGATAAGATAATTTGTGTGATAAATTCCTTTGGCTATTAAATATAAGTACAATACACTAAAGATGCAAGTTAATATATTTTACCAAACTTCAAAAATTTTTTAATATAATAAACAATATTTGAATTATTATAATATAAGTGAATTTAAATGAAAACTATTCTAAAAATACAACCAACACTAAGGGAATCAATAGGAAAGAAATGAATTTTAATATTATTGCTTTTTCTAAACATCTCAAACATCATATTTTCAAAGAAAACTGGTTGCTAAAATTTTTGTTAAGACAAAGAAAAAATAGCAAATTTATAAACTAAAATATGATAAAGTATCCCAAAAATAATTTTCCTCATTCTAATATTCTCTTACAAGAATATGAAACTCTAGTTTTAATAATATTAAAAATACTCTCATATAATAAAATGGGTCACTTTCCTAATACTAATACTGATAAAGGTTTAATTTTTATTTTCAAAATTGACAAACATTATTCTGCAGAATCAATTAGTTTAAATACACTCTGTTTTGTAATATCTCTTATTAGTTATTTTAATGAGATAATTTTTTACTTATCTTAAAATAGAAATTTTTATATGCAAACATAGATAAAATAAAAAAATCTTTCAAACAAAATGTATGTAATTACATTATAATATCACAATCAATGCTTAAATTTTTACCACATAAGATCAAGTAAATAATCAAGTTAATAACTATTAAATCAAAATAACAATGAATGTTTAAAACAGATCACTGTTTATACATTATAATAGTAACATGAGAAAACTTAAACTAAATAAGGAGAAATAGAAATATATATGAATTTTTTAGAAAAGTTATACAAATTTCCTTAAAGCAACTTTCCATCCAAAGAATAAAACTGATCACATTATTTATACATTTTATGAATGATGTCAATTCAATATTTTATTGTATGAATAAGCAGTAAAAAATGGCATTTTAAAGTGTTAAAGAGAACAAAAATATTCATAGAGGAATCCATGTAAATTATAATCATCATGAATTTTGATTGAAAAACACCATAATGTATTTTTTATTCACATTATATACATCCCACAATTAGAAGTAAAGACATATATTGCAAAACAGAAACCTGTTGATGTCTTCCAGATACTGATTTGATATGAAGTACTCAGCTAGAGGAATGGTATTTGATAAGCACTGAATAACAGAATTCATAAAACAAGTATTTCCTAAATTTCTTAAGCCAGTTGCCTATAAAAATATGATAATGTTATTATACATTTATTGCATAATAAATAAAATTTCAGAGTCCATAAATCTTTTAATATCTATCTACAATCTTTCAATATAAACTATAATTCATCTGATCACAATTTATTAAAACAACTAGGAAAAAAATTAAATGTTATTATCATGAAATCTAAATTGTCATTTTAACATTTTTTCCCCCTTTAACTAAATAAAACCTCATCTGTAGTGCATTCCATAACAAACATAAGTCTGTATGAATAATGTAAAATTGATAAATTAGAATTTATTATTAGATGAGCTTTGGACTATTTATTTCAAGTATACAAATCAGTAGCTTATGAATTATTTTTAACTAAATAATCAAGAGTTCCTAAAACTTTTAATTTCAATATAGATTTAATAAAATCAATAGTTATTGTACAACAGGTCTGTGATTATTTGGAAGCCAATGAATTTTCTTTCAATTAATCTTCATTAGACTGATAAGTATTATGGCGAAGAAACAACTTTGAAGGTATCCCAGCCAGAAAACTTATAAGCAATCAAACCATTTTATGCTTGCATTGACAAATAAGAATTTATTTGTTATTATCTATTGAATCATGATTAAGATTGGAAAACAATTATGCTCATTTCAAGAAAATAATAATCATTTACATCAAGATATCAAAATATATCTTGATGTAAATGATTTATTTTGAATATATCTATTCAAAATATATATTTTGAATATATCTTGTTGCGATAAATGCACTTTGAAAACAATTTTAATTCTAGATATGCATATATATTGAAGAGTTGTTTAAAATTTAACACACTAATATGTGTACAGTTAAGAAATAATGCAAAGTAAAAAAATAGGTATTTTACCTTATTTTTTATTAAGTCATTCATCAAATTAATTTTAGATTATATAAGGCTCTCACATCAGGTGCAACATGGTATTCATTATTTCAAGTAATTACAGATGCATTTTAATAATTGCATTACAATTTTTTTAAAGAAACTTAATAAAAACTTACCGGACAGTTTCCATAAACAGGATTTAAATTTCTTAGCCTGGCCCTGCTAATTTCATTTGACTGATAAGTAGGAGTTGTTCTAGAAAAAATATAAAAGTATTAATGGACTTGTGTTATAAACTAATTAGCAAGAAGCTATACACTAGTTTTAACATTACGGTGGCTTCAAGCTCCTATCAAAAGCAGGCATTTTTCGTTGAGCACTTTCTTCTTGGTTAATCATTTGCGCTATATTTGGAGAAGAATGGGATCGTACTAAACCCCGGCTTCCACTGTCTGTAGATGTTTGTCTGGATAGAGGCACAGTGTATTCAGAGTTTTGAGCTAAAAACACAAGGATGCAAATTCAATAAAAGCATACCATAGTTATAATGCAATGTAACAGATACTAATAGATAGACTTTTGTAGACAAAGTTTAGAAAACTTCTTGGGACAAACAAAATTAGTAAATTTCACATAAAATTTAATGCATTTATTTCAAAATTAATGTCACAATACTCTTTTACTTCAAGAAAAGAAATTTTTCCATATTACATAATATAACAATAATCAAAAACTATTTATGAAAATAACTTGTACAGTAAATTTCTAAGATATATTAAAATAATTCATTCTAGCAAAACTTAGTAAAAAATACTTTCATTATCCTAAATAAATTTCAGTTGATAAAACTGATTATTAAATTCATTGCATATTGAAATAGACATTTAAAAAAACCAATAAGTAGTTGCTAATAAATTTCATTGAAAAATTAATTTAGAAGCTTTAAAATTTCTTTTTACAAGTTTGCTCAACAATTTTTATTTGTGAAAAAAATTATACAGATTGCAAGAAGTTTTGATTTAAAAAAATTTTTACACAAAAAACATTCACGCATTGAAATTAATTTTGACAAATCACTTCCAATTCAGCTCACATACTTTTATTTATAAAATCTTATTTATAATAATAATCTGTGTAGTATGATTCAGTAAATAACAACAAAAAATTTCATAAAAAGAACACATAATTATATTTAAGTTTTCAAACTATTAATAGATATAAGAAACGCAAATACCCCAGTGCATTTAGCTACCCCAGTGCATATATACTTACCAATATTTCATATTGATTTATATAATTTTCTCAACATGGAGAAAATGAATAACATTTTGAAACATAATTTGAACAATTAACATTACAATATTTTTTAAAACATTATTTTGTATGTAAAAATCCTACATTACTAATTGTATATTAATAAAATCGTTAAAAAGTTCATTATAATGAAAAAGTAATCATTATGTTATGTTTTGGTACTGCCGATTTGTTTGTTTTTTAGTTTGGTTTGTCACTTAACATTTATTTTATGCACACCTTGCTAGATATTTTAAAGTACTAAAATTTAATCCCGACAAAGAATCCTAATAATTCTGACATGTCAGGATGGATTTTGACAAGTTAAACATTCTAACCTTTAAAATATTTTAAATTTTACATACTAATATATTGTAACATTTATTTCTTAATGTATTTTTGGAAAACAATCTATTATAATTAATCTAATGTCTAAAGGATACATACATTTTAAAATAATTTCATAAATTGAAATTTTTTTATTTTCATTAGAATATTTTTTATTAAACATTAACAAGTAATTTTAATAAGTTTAGAATTGAAATGAATACTTTAAATCAAATTTTAGAGTTGACACATGTAACAAAAGGAAAAAAGACAATGAATTATAAGCCATATTTTCCCGCACAAGACCTTTTTTGAATAAAAGAAAAAAAGGGTTGCATAATTTGCAGTGGGGTATAATCCTCAGCACTTTTTATGGTGAATAGTTGAAAATATATACTGCTCATAATCTGGGAGTCACATAAAATAAAAAAATGCAGTGAGAGTAAAAATATAATGAATTGTACAGAAAAAAATTATTATGAATATATTATGAAAAAGATCTCTTTGGATTCATCTCATCAAAAAAACTAAAACTGAGAAAAAAGCATGAGACCCATGAAGAACAATAATTCTGAGAAAAAATTCTAGTAAAACTTATAGATTTTTAGTTTAAAATAACTTTTAAAAATAAAATATATTTCTTTTGTTAATAATTATATGAAACAAATGGATTACTTTCAAACAGCATAATGAATGCATTTTTCTTATGTAAAGTGCATGCTTTGTTCTTCACTTTACACATTTGTTACCATTTTTTTAATTTGCTTTTGCTCTAGCTTTTAATTTTAAATATGCTGAGTAATTAAACGCTTTCGTTCCATAAGACAATATACAAATTTGAATATGTTCAGGGCGAAACAACTTGCATCAAGACATAATGTGAAATGATGTGAGATATTTGCAACTGCAGTATCTTTCCAAGAAACTGAATTCATACTTGAACACAATTGGACAAAGTGGATTATAGCTGAAATAAGTCAGCTGTATCAAGACACAGCCTGTTATTTATATTATGAAATATAAACAGCATTTCTTTTAAAACTTTTTTGTAAGCTTTCCTGGTGGAAATTGCTTTTATCAGATTATCCATGGTGGCATATAATACACACAACAAAAATTTTTTCGAAACTTTTTTAACACATAATCCTTGGAATATATACAAGATAATTCAATTAAGACTTGTGACTCCTCAACACAAATCCTTTATCTGTCAGAACTATGATCAAATAAAGAGATAAACAAGATCAACACCTAAACCGGCATTCTATTTTAGAGGAATATTTAACAAAGAGTCAGTTAGCATGCTGGTTTCTAGTAAATCAATTAAAATCACAATAAACATTTAAAGTAAATTCTATATTAAATAAAGAGTAGTTAAAATAATGTTTAATTGTTATATGCAAAAATCTATTTTACTAAAAAATAATTTTAAATTAGTTATAAGTTCAAAAAAAATTTAAAAGATTTCTGGCTTAAAACAAAATTTAATTCTAAATAAAATTAAGAAATTCAACATTGGCAAGAGGAAATAGAATCTTACAATTATTTTGATTTTGGCTCATATTCGGTCTCTTCAACCCACTATTTGCAGAAGAAACTTCTCTGGGAATTCCATTAGAATCAAGTTTTTTCTTAGCTTCTTTTAATTTCCTTTCTTCACGTAATCTAAAAATTTTATAAATTTAATTTTGAGCAGTAAGAATAAAAGATGATTGACAAGAAACATATTCCAAACAAAATAAAAAAATGGTCTAAACTATTATAGATAAAAGAAACTATTATAGATGAATTTTAAAGTGTGATTACAAGCATTTATAATTAGTATAAGAAAGAGAACATTCATTTAAGACAATTACACATATGCAGTAATTATTACTATTAAAACATAGTCTATTAAAATGTATTGATAAAAATTATTGTATTTTAATTTAATTGAAACACTAACACATTGAAATCTTACATGATGATTTATATTCATTTTCAAGTGCAATTGCAATGGAAAATATCACTTTATTTGGTGGTAAATGACCATTACATTAATAATTAAGAATTAAAAATGAATGTTTAAAATCTATAATAAAATTTTGTTTTATTTAATTTAGATAATGTGAAATTTTGGGTTTTTTTTTTTTTTTTTTTCCATTTGAAACATGCAGATTTGTAGCATCTCATTAACATTAAAATCACTTTAATATCTCAATGTTATTTAATATAATTTACAATTTGCTAAAAAAAAATTATAATAATCATAATACATAAAAATAAAAGATAAAATGTTATAATATTCAAATAATATTCTATTGTACATGTAATTAAATTTAAAAATATTTATGCCATATTTTTCAATATAAACATTTGTTGCTTAGTTATTTTTATAGCTCTTTCAGTTAATTATTGAAAATGCAAATCATCAAAAAAGTATTTGCAAGAGACTGAATAGGAATCAGTGTAATTAAATTATAAACTTCTGATTTCGTTTAGCTATTTTCATTAAGATTCTATTTCTTCTCTTTATACGTATTTTATTTCAATCTTTTTTTTTTTTTTTTCCAAAAATTTTTTTTAAAAATCTTATTTTACCTAAAAACGCATGAATTAAGAAATTTTTAATTCAGGCAACCAAGTTCGAATCAGAAAGATTATGGAATACCTAGAAAAATAATATTTTTTCACATCACCATTGAGCTTACAAAGCTGATGGACAAGAACAGGCAATATACAGTTTTTCACAGTAAATCATAAATTTAATTTTGTCGATCCAACAAATGTTGTTCACTCACAGAATAACGAGCGATTTTGGATCGCTGCAAAGTATTAAAACAAAAAGCAATGGGATACAGGTTGTTTACAACTCAAATAGTTCCTTGCAGAGTTCAAGTGGTGAAAACACCTTAGAGAAAATGCCTTTATTACTCCAATAAAAGCATTGACAGAATTATAGCAACTAAAATATGCATGCTAAGAGTAAACATATTCCAAATGTAACTAATTCAGCAATTATCTCAACACAGTTTTGTGCAACAAAAATATAAAATACTTTGATTGATTTATACGACAGGACTAGATTTCTTTAAAGAAAAGTATAATATTGATAAATTTCAACTTTTAGAATCATGTAGGAAATGCATAACTAAATAAAGAAAATAAATATCAGTTACTAAAGTATGCTTTATGAACAAAGAAATTAAGGAAACCTCAAAAAACAAATAGATATTCTAAGATTATTAATTCATTGTTTGATGTTAATATTTTACTTTTATGACAAAAATAAAAGAACCATGCATTTTTCAAAACTTAACAAGCTTTTCAAAAAAAAAAAAAAAAAAACCCTACAATAAATATGATTTTATGCAATATAAGTTATTGTGCTTTTCAGGAAATATTAATGTAAATATAATAAAAAACTAATTATTTTTTAAAAATTTTTATGTAAACATTATATGCTTGAAAAAGTAGTACTGAATCACATTAAAGTGATTTTATCAATGTCAATATCACCTTCAATAACAAGCATAATACATTTTATTCATTAAATAATAATAGAATATAATTTATTTAAACACACTTAAGTTCCATTCAAATAATAATTACAGCAATTTCTATAAGAAAATCATGAAATATTTTCTACATTATGTTTTGAACACAAAGCTTGAAAATTTTCCAAGATTAGTGATAACCAATCTTATCCCTATTAACCATAAAATTCCGATTCCATTCCATGTGGGGTTCCTGTAAATTTGGTTGTCGCTCTACTGACAATGTTCTGCATGTACAAATTAATTGATTGTAGCTCACTGTTTAAAGTGAATTCTGAGCTATTACAAAAAATTATGACTGAGGTGGGAAAAAACCAACAAACTGAATGATAAACACTAACCATTTAGTTGTATATCATGGATTTGGTTTCGTGCTAAAACTATCTTTATAAAAGATGAGTATATTTTGAAATAAAAATCATTGTACTTGCAAATAAAAAACTAACATAATACTTTAGAGCCACTGTACATATTTTGCAATAGTCATAATTAAGTTATTGCAGAAGGAATGCACAGTTAAGAAATTTTAATGTGAAAAATAACACAAAATTACAAGGCTAAAAACTTACAACTAAAGTAAATTAGCTGTGGCTAACATAAATGGCAGAAATAATTTTTATTATAATTAGTTTAAATTAAATAGAAATTGCATAGTCGATTTTTAAAGAATTAAAACTATGCTTGGTTACAAAAAGAAAATCTTACTTTTTAATTTGTTCTTGTAATTTCTTATCTGTATCTTCTTTTTCCTTTTGTTTTTGCAAATTTTTATCTACTGGTTCTTGAAGTAGCTATATAAAATATAATATTTGATACTTTGCTATTCCAAAGTAATAAATACTACCAATTTCAAATTTAATATGAAAATATTAAATACATCCCAAATTAAACTACCCACAAAAAAATTATCATATATTTCTTACAGTAATTCAAAATAGCTTTAAAAAGAAATGAAATTACATTTTTTACAATAAAATATTTTTTTTAATAATTTTACAAAATTGTTCAAGAAATAGTCAAATCATGAAATAGAATACACCTATAATGAAATTAACTATGAAATGGATCATTTCCACAGATTCAGAAATCATAACTCGATTCATAAAGCCATAAGCCTAGATAAACATTTTGGTATAGGAAGCACCCCATAATATTAATGAAAATTTTGTGTGATTTCATAAGAATAATGCAAAATCCAATACGCATGTGAGTGAAATTGACAGTTTCTCGACTTGTAATGTAAAATATCAGAGTTTTAAGTCATTAATTTTTAATTTTAAGGCATGAAACAATGTGAAAATATTAAATAAGCAACATAACAATTTAATATAAGAATAGATTCACTTACTTGAGTAAAGTCAAACATTAATTCAGTATGTTATAGCCACTTGAGAAAATTAATTACTGAGAAAAACCAGGCTTTTAACTGCAGCTGCATGAGGATTAAGTATTAATGGGAGTTGTGTGACTTTTTGTTGATTTTATTTATATTATCAAATCTCAACAAAAAAAATCAGTGTTGCAAGAAAAAGCACATTTTAAATATTCTTCAGATTTTATGGTGATTAAAGATGAAAATATCGTATCACATAAACATATTATAGCAGAAAGGAAAACACCATCTGTAGCAATTTCAGAAATATCTAAATAGTTATGTTTTTGCTGATTCCTGCTGAAGGTCCCATGAATCCAATGCTTTTTTCAACTTTTTTCCTATACAATGCTTTTAAAAAAGAATGAGTTTTTCTCTAACTTCCTTATATTTTTTTTCTCTACAACAAACATAATTATAATAAATATTTGCATACGAAGTACTCACAAAGTAACAATTTGTCTGAATTTATGGGAGAAAATATAATTTGGCTCATTAGGTTTGTTTAATCATTTTCACACCATTTTTTAAAATTTATCCTGATTTTCCAATGACTCCTTTTAAACTTTTATTGAATCTGAAGAGAGTTTCATCTTAACTCTATAAGGAATCACTATTCAAATGCTTTGCAGACTTTATAACAATGCAAACCTACTAATTATTATTGGTCCCCTTACTTAGTTACTTAATATTAACAAATTTTGACTTCCAACAAATTTCAAGTTTTGATATTCATAATGTAACTAATACAACACAGCTCAAATTAAATAAAAATTAGTATTTTTTTAAATTTTGTGATATCATCCAATATATCGGGGGTGGCCAAGACGTCGACCGCGAAGGCATTTTAGGTAGTCCACGCAACCATCCTGATAATGACCTCGGATATTAACAATTTAAATTTAATTTATGACTTATGAAAAATTTACTACAGTCTATGCTTTAAAACCCAAAACAAACTGTACAAAGATTTATTTAAAGATTTATGATTAAAGGTTTACAATTTAAAACCTAAAACGGTCATAATGAGCGCGATTAAAACATTAAAAAAAAATTAATTTCTGAGGAAACGTTTCCAAATATTTACAAATTGATATTGTATTTGAAATCATACTTTGGATCGAAGTATCTTTGCGAATCTGCTTTTTCAACCATGAACAAAAAACAAACATTGGTCGCATTTAACAGATGAACATTTAATTTCGTGTTTATGCATATCAATAAGCTCGTATCAGCCACAATATGATAAACTTGTAGCAGATATACACACAGTGCCAAATTTCAACTAAACAAAGTGAATAGGATGGTCAGTTTTTGATATATGAATACTTTGAATATTTTTGTCAGTAAATTTTTGTAAATATTAATATTACATTTTTTTTAGAAAAATTACATAGCTTAACATTTTTTATTGTTACCGAAAATAAATATGTATGTTACTTTAGCTGTGACATTGGTAGACCGCCTTCGATTTTTTAAATGTGGAGTAGATCCCGGATCTCAAAAGTTTGGCCACCTCTGCTATATTTGATATGAAGTGGTGATTCTAGAACAAGTTTATTAATTATAGGAAATTTAATATTAAAGTATTTGCATAAATGTCACACTGTTAATTGTTTTTCTCAAAGAAAAGCTTGAAAAAGTAGGAAAGAAAACTTTGGATGAGTAAAATCTTAGCCATCTAGTGCGGAATTTATAGAAAATATGTATATAATTCTAAAGTTTCATTAAGGTCTTAATTAAGTATTATGCTTGAATTATTAAAATATCTTGAAAAGGGAAATTTGAATACTGTCTTGAATAAGTAATCAATTCTTGGATATAATCTAATTGCTCTCCAGTAGCACTATGTTCATAAGCAGGGTGCTACTTTAAAAAAAATTCCCAAGACTGAAAATTTCAAACTAAAATATTTATTGACCATTTTATACAGTTACAATGATTCCTTTATATTATAATTTTTTTTAATGTTGTAATTTGTCCTTTAAAAAGTATTTTGATTTTCTTTTTTTGTTTCACTGCTCACAGATAATTTACATATATATGCTAAGTTAGGGATAAATTGTGATATTAAACTTCTTGATTGAAAAATGATTATACTTTCTTTAAGTGTAGTAAAATTCTGATTAGTTTTTACTCTCATAGAAATTTATTAATATTTGTATTGACCATGATATTTAAGTTTTATAAGTTTTGATTTTGTAAATAAATCTTGATAATGTTAATGCTTTTATAATTTGCCATGTTTAATACTCATCAGTAGTAACATCATCAATGACATTGAAAAAGTCTTCAGCTAAAAGCTCTGAAAAAGCCTTTACAACAGCTTTACCTAAAATAATTAAGCATTTATATTTTGGAACACTGTCTAGAGACACGAGACCACTGACTTAAAGCAACCCAGGCTGTTTTCGGTATAATTTACCACCACCTATTTTGTTTATTATTTTATTTACTCCATAACTTCTGGTTTCCACATGTAGATTGCCTAATTCTTCCACAAAGGTCACAGAAGGTTAGAGTTGAAATAAGTTGAAAAAATCGGAAAAGCTCATATATTTGATATAGATCTAAATTTAGAACCTAAAATACAAAAAATAAATCAACATTTATTATTCTGAAATAAGTTTTCCATCAAATTTGAGTTTATTTCCAGATAAACTGTTAAGAGAAATTTGTATAGTTGTTTCAATTATATTTTCTAATTTTTGCATTACTAATTGATAGCAAATTTAAGACCTAATTAAACCATTCACTTAAATCATAATTTTTAATTATAATCACAACTTCAAAAATTTTTAAATGACAGAAATTTGTTCCCAGGACAAAAAATTGGCCCCCTGTATAAATTTCAAAGCAAAGAAATATAAATTAAGTTGAGATAATTTAACAAGATTCCTAAAAGCAGAAATTATTTTTGCCATTAGGAATCTTGTAATATTAAATAAAAAAATAATGTAACATAAAATATCATTAACAAATAAAAATATGTATTAAAATATTATGGAAAATATCCACAGACAAATGGTTTGATTGAAAAATTTCAAGAATTTGGTTCAACATTTAAATTATTTCTATAATTTGCTTATGTTACAAATAGAAAATTATGCTTAGACACCCCTAGAGTTGATAATTATTTAATCTATAAAATTTAGTAATTAAAGTAGGAAATAAATCCTAATAAATTAGTTTATTAAATTATTAACCACTTTAATTTATAAAAAATGATATTAAAAAAACATACTTTTTTTAGTTTCTCAATTTCTTCTTTAGCTTTCTGGCATTCTGCATCCTTTTCTTTATATTTATCAATGAGGAGATTTTCTTGTTTCTGTATTTCAATTCGTCTGTCCTCCTCCGCTTCTTTTTCTTTTCGCAAGCGCAATTTTTCCAACTCATGTTCTTTTAAAAGTTGTTTAGCAAACTCAAAACTATCTTTAGTCGGTGGTTCTTCTTTGATTGAGGAGTTAGGAATAAAAGTTTGTTTCTCTTGGCTGTCGGGTGATACTTTTTCACCATGAATATCAGCAAAGGAATTTTTAAGATTTAAGGAATGAATATCACTGTCTTCAGGTACTAGTAATGTCGTTGAGACAGTTTTATCGGATATAGCATTTTTATATGGCTGACGAGTGGTTGCGGTTGATGGTTTTGTATTTACAATTACTGGCTTAGATTTTCTGTCAACAGTGGGAGCTGATTTTGGCTTCCTTGAATCAACAGGCTCAGAAGATTTAATTGTAGGTGGAGGAGGAACAAGAGACCTTTTGAAAAGAACACCAGGTTCATTAAAATTTTCTTTCACTACTCCATTTTTTTCAGGTACCTTTTCATCCAAATTTGGATAATCCAGACCTAAATTTGGTTAAAAAAAATTACGAAAGGTTTACAGTAAACATTTTAGAGTGAAGTGTTCTAATAATATACATAAAATATAGATTATAATTTTAACTGTAAACATGAAATGAGATTGAAAAAGATATCATTTAGAACATTACATAAATAATAATGAATAAATCTATAATGCTCTTTTAAAACATTAAGTATATATTTAAAACAACTGGTTCCAGAGTGTATCATTTGAATAACTTACTTCTACAAATAATACGTCAAATAAGTTATTATGATATTAACATAAAAATATTTCCTTATAGTCATTTTGAAATTATAGCCTGCTACAAATCCACTTGAATAAAATTTGTACATACATATTGTTAAATTCAATTGGATTTGCAGATTGGGAGTAAACACTTAAAGTAAGAAAACAAACACACTTTTGTAGTATTTTTCAAAAAGTTCAGAAAAAAATTCTGAAACGTGATTAACAAGTCATAAAAGTAAAACAAAGACACAGGAATAATCACCCTTCCATGATCTAATCTATTTCTCCAGAAGACAGGAAGGTAAATATAGACTTAAGTATATAGATTATATCTTTTGGGAATTCCAGAGAAATTTCCAAATATGTACTGTCAATTCTTCTTGAAAAGTATGCAATATGATATCAAACAATTTCAAATGATTTCATGCCAAAGTTGACAATCTATTCCTGCATTTTTCTAGGGTAGCACAGGCTAAATGCTGCTAAGTTAATTACTTTTCACTTTATTGAGAAAGGACATTTTACAGGAAAGATTTTATGGGCATTTTACAAAAATATATTTAATTTTAAATATGAAATTATTTTAAGTAAAAATTAAATATATATCATAATTGACTGAATGGCAAAAATATTTATGCCTAAACTGTGTCTACTAGTATTGCTTTTGGCATGTAAATAGTTTTGTTTGTTGCTCAAGTCATTTTAGGACTAATTAGACCTAACCTACAAGTTTAAAGTGGATTTCAAATCACTGAAAATATCCATAACCAAGGTGGGACTTGAATCTACAAACTGTTGAGCCAAAAGTAATAACACTAACTATTCAGCTACCAACTCAGCTATTGAAGGGTAAAGAACAGTAAACAGATTACCATGTTTGAAGGGAGGGTGGATATATGAAAAAATATCATCAATCTATGAACTCAATGTACCACCAGGAAACTGTTTAAGCTGATGAAGTAGCAATACACTCCTACAACTGCCTCAAGGCATTAGTCAAGTCTATGACATATTGCATAGCATTTTTACACGTTCATAAGGTCCTACATATACAATGTACCATTTTTTCTATTTGAGCATACATTTTTAAAGATTTACAACACATTTATAAATAAATAAAAGATTGTTGAGCTAATTTGTTAGTAAATATACAAGATTTGCAGAAAAGAAATGCAAAAAAATTAATTAAATTTCATAATTTCAGCAAGCTAATTTTATACCATAAAATTTTGTCAAAAACCATGTTCTTTACAAATATAAACAAGAATAAGATCAATATAAAATAAATATATTTTATAGTTATGGAACTGTACATATTAGTAAGGAAAAAAAACTACTAAATTTTCATAAAGCCAGAGCAGGTCACTACAGATAAAATGTGAAGAAAAAAATACAAAAGGAACAGATATGAAATGGCACATACCAGAAATATCAGCAATCATTGGAGAGGGCTTCAAATCTGTTTCAGTCAGATTAAAGTTTAATGCGTGAGTAGTATACATTGGGTATTTCAACATCCAGTCCTTATAACCACCTTTTAGAATTACAGGTGAATTTTTCAAAGAACATTTTTGATCCCACTATAAGTATTTGTAACTGAATTAATAACAAATTATAGTGAGGATTATTTTAATGCAAAAACTGAAGGCAGAAACAAAAATATTTTGTAGACACACATGATACTGCATACAAAGCTGATATTATCACAAAATCAATATTGCTTCTTATACTTAAATATATATATATACACACACATATATGTATATCAGGGGTGGCAAAGACGTCGACAACGAAGACACTTTAGGTAATCCGCGCGACCATCCCAATAGTGATATTGGATATTAACAATTTATGACTTGTCATAGAATTAATGAATTATTTAAAATAAAAATTTACTACAGTTTTTGCTTTAAAATCTAAAACAAACTGTGCAAAGTAAGCACTGAATTTTTCGTTTTACAGTGGAATTAAATCAGAACAATTTGACAAAGTGGGATGCTTAGATATTATCCAGTAGCTGGCACATGATAGCGACGCGCGAAGTTGTCTAGTCTACCCGTCACTTCTGGCCATTTAGTTTCACTTCTAAGTTAATCGTCTTTCGTGGCTGGACGCTCGCTTCCTACCAAACTGATACGAAACTGTTGAATTTGTTTTTCAACAACCCGTCCAAAATGACTAAGCTAGGCACCAGTGCTAAGAGATTTAAAACATACTATTATCACAATGTGTGGGAAGATGACTTCTTTTTGGTTATGGTGAAGGAGAAATGTGTTTGTCTCATATGTAACTCAAGTGTCGTATTACCAAAAAAAGCACATGTTGAAACACATTTTAAAACCATGCACTTAAAATACGCTACAGACTTTCTAATCGGCAGTGAGCTTTGAAAAGTTAAAGTGCATGAATTAAAATCGAATTTACAATTATAGCAATGGGTATTTACGAAACCAGGCACCAAAGCTAAAACAGTAACATTGGTGTCGTTTAAAATTACAGAAGTTTTGATAAAGTGAAAAAAACCATTCGAAGATGGAGAATTGATAAAATAAGCTTTCATTAAAGCAAGAGAAGTGCTTTTCCACAATTTTAAAAACAAATCTGAAATAACTTCATCAATAAATAATATTTCTTTGTCGTGTAACACTGTGATGCAATGGACTGAAGATATGAATAATTTGGAAAATTTATAAAATGACGATTTAAAAGCTTGTAAGTTCCTATCACTTCAATTTGATGAATCCACAAATATTAGTGACATTGCACAGTTATGCCTTTTTGTGAGAATGGTTTTCAAAGATATGACTTCAAAAGAAGAATTATTAACTATAATTCCATTGAAAGGACAAACGTGGGGACAAGATATCTACAATTCATTTAAAAACTTTATTGATAAGACAGGATTTCCAATACATAAATTGGTCTCTATTACAACAGATGGAGCTCCAGCAATGATCGGGAATTGAACTGATTTATTGCCTTATGCAATAATGATGAGGAAATTCCCAGTTTTAACAACTATCATTGCATTATACATCGACAGGTACTGTGTTCAAAAACAAAGTCTAATGATATAATGCAAATTGCTTTTAAAATCTTCAATTCAATTCATTCAAGAAGTCTTCAGAGACGACAATTTCGGGCACTTTTGGAAGAAACTGAATCAGAGTACAGAGATCTCTTATTGCATAGAGACTATGCCGTGGTGCTTTTTTAAAAAGATTTCGTATTCTATTACCAGAAATAAGAAATTTTCTACAAATAAAAGGAGAGCACATTACTGAATTGGAAGATATGAAATGGCTCGTGAAACTAGCTTTTCTCTGTGATATCACTGCAAAACTTATCGACTTAAACCTAAATCTACAATGAAAGAATAAATGTTTAACAGACAGGATGAGTGTGATTAAAACATTCAAAGAAACGATAAAAAGATATGAGTCTCAATTAAGAAAACATGAATTGAGAAACTTCAAAAACATGGAGGAAGAGTGCATCCATAATCCAAACCGAGACTTCGAAGATTTCGCTGAATACTTAGATGTTTTGTTTGAAGAATTTGAAAGAAGATTCACTGACTTATTTAGGTTGGAAAAAATACTCAACTTTATGATATTTCCATTTAATGAAAATGTCAACATTGATGGAGTATCTGAAAAAATAGGACATTTAATAGATACCACTTCAGTCGTAGTCGAGGAAGAAATTATTAAATTAAGATGCGATATATTTCTTAAATACAGAGCATCTAGGGATACTGATTTTTGTAAATTAATTTCTGAAGAAACGTTTCCAAATATTTACAAATTGATTTTGTATTTGAAATCACACTTTGGATCGACATATCTTTGCGAATCCGCTTTTTCAACCATGAACGCCATAAAAACTAAACATCAGTCGCGTTTAACAGATGAACATATAATTTTGTGTTTATGCATTGCAATAAGCTCGTATCAGCCAGCCACAATATGATAAACTTGTCGCAGAGATACAGTGTCAAATTTCATCTAAACAAAGTGAATTTGGATGGTCAATTTTTATGTATATGAATACTTTGATTATTTCTGTCAGTAAATTTTTATTTTGTAAATACTAAGTTTTTTTTTTTACCCCTTACAAAAATTAGATAATATACCATTTTTTCTGTTACCGAAAATAAATAAAATATATAAACATATTTTTGCTATTGGTAGACTGCCTTCGATTGTTTAAATGTGGAGTAGACCACGGATCCCAAAAGTCTGGCCATACCTGATATATATATATATATATATATATAGAAAGAGAGAGATATATATAAACAATAAGCTCTCGATTATTAGCAGAACTGAAAAGATTACAACCAATAATTCATGGAATTATAAAAAATTAATGCAACACAACAGAAATAACAATTTAAATATGCAGTAAGTAACATAAAGATACTTAATGAGGTAACAGTAAAATGATTCATTATACACTTGTAGATTTGGTTTTCAGAAGACTATGGCAAAATTTTATTTTTTCTGCATTGAAACATTTTTTTTTTTTATTCAAGATTTGGAATTCAGATGTGGATAACCCACAAAACGTATAATCTGCTTGCATAATCAAGAGTTTAATGTATGCATATATAAGCATAAATTATATCTTAATGTATCTGACATTATAAATAGTTTTTAGAACTACACCAAAATAGTATTTGCATAAAATTAATAACTGACTCTTGGAAAGTTAAGATTAATTTCAAATTTTAAATTAAAAGGAAAATAATTAATATTAAAATTTCATGAACAAGAGTTTCATAAATATAAGAGAAAAATAAAATATTTATTTACATTTTATGCATAAATTAATTTGAATGCACTAACCTCTTAAATGTTTCTTAAATCAATGAGATTGAGATGTAGATGTATATCTTAAATATATAATAAAGAATATCTAAAAAGATTAAAAATTGAGCAATGATAATATAATTAAGAAATAAAACAAACTCATTTTTGTATTGAAAATCTGAATTAAGAGTAAAAAAATGGGTGGTATGGATAGTGTATAAATTGAAAACTAGATTTCCAAGCAATAAATAATTGAAAACTAAATGATAATTTTTAAATATTATATTACTTACTTTCATATAAAAACAGAAATCTTAAATTTTCATGCAACATTTTTGAGATCTTTTTTCTAGTATCAAAATTTATTTAAATTTGTTTAAATTTATTATAAAAAAAGTTAAATATTAAACATTTATTGCTGGTATAAATAAAAACATATTTTATATAAAGAATTGATTGACCATTCTTTTATGAATATGATACACATTGATTGTATTTGACTGATTCAATCTCAATATTTCAAAGAAAATTCAAAATTGATAGAAATCCTAACTATAAAAACAGGTGAAATATTATTTTTCATAATTTTCTAGATACAATTAATTAAGGCCTTAACTTTGATTCCTTTCAATCTTTTAAGAGTGAATTCAATTAACTCTTCCAAATCTTAACAGCTTTTCATTTATTACAAAATAACTAAATAAAATAGCACTACTTCAGTAGGTTTTTGTAATGATACTATCAAACATTTATTTCAATAGAATTTTATTCCAGACAATATAGAAAATCGCAAATTATAACATATACTAACTTTTATCATAGCTTGTTTTAAAACATTGAGAGGTGAACTTGGTTTTGAGTCATCGCTTGAATCCTTATCAATTAGTATCACATAATCCGCCTCTCCTCTTAACTTCCACTGTGATAGAGATTCTTGGGGAAGCATATTCTCTAACCTTGATGCTGTAATCCTAATTTATACAAAAGCAGGATGAGAAATATAAAGTAATATATTTTGAAATAAATATAAATCAATAAAAAGAAATATTTTTATAGATTAGAAACTATAGGAAAGAGATTAAAAATTACAATTTAAAATATTAAACTTTTTTTAAAAAAAAAGAATAAAATTTAAATGTTATAATAAGCTTCATAAGACAAATTTCTGTTTAAGAACAATCAGTATCGTTTTAAAAGATCCATTTTTTAATATATAAACTAAATATTTCCAATGTCCCTGTATGACAAAAACAATTAGATTACAGAGGTTGTAACATTTCTTACATTGAAAAAAACACATTTTAATTAGATTTCACTGAAGAAAATCTACTTTGAAAAAATCAACAGCAAGATTTATGCTCTGCACTCATTTTGCTTATAATGTTCAATTTATTACTTCACCATCACATTTTGCACACAAGAGTTATTCAAGGAGGATTTAAAGTAAAATTTGGGGCAATTATAAATATGTCCATCTAAAGTGGGAATCAAATACAATCAATTAGGAATGCAACTTCAAAGATACGGTAGATTATTAAAAACGACATACAGTATGCATTATTAAAAATGATAATATCTATCTTTAAAATAAAACAAGTTTTAAATGAAATTAATATGAATTTAATAAAAATTCTAATAAAGAAAATAGTATTAAAAAAGATGGAAATTGTCTTGAAATTGAAATTAGCACAATCAATTTCATTTATTGGTAATCTAATAGCACTCAGTGGTGGAAACTAAGACCTGTTTTTATTGATATTTTTCTCACATATAGAACTATTTGTGCCTCTCACTTCTTCACCATTTTCTCCAAAAATAGCACTTTTTTTTCACAGCCCCTTTTTCATTGGCTGCTGTTGTTTCCTCTCTTGTACAAGTTCAGAAGTGAAGATGTCCACTCTCTCTGCAGCAGGCAAATGTGGATTACGACAGCAGACAGAAAATTATATAGACTCTGAGTTTGAGCCCAACTACAATTAAACAACAAGAGATGGATGTTGCACTTCAGGTATAAGTGTGCACATCTATCAAGGTGCTTGAACTATCTATGAAAAACCCTCCCAGAAGGCAATCTGAAGTCTATATTAAAAATGCCTCACAATGGCTTTCTGCTTTAAGCTGTTCATAATGCAGTGTCAAATGAAAGTGTAACAGAACTAAAATATTTGGATACATTGAAAAAACTTGTCAACATTTGATGATTTTAGTGGACAAGAATAAAATTTATAGTTTGCACATTCCTAACCATAGCAAACATCTATGCAAACAAAGGTAGGCATTAACTCTATGAACTGTGAGTTGATTGCCAAAAAGAAGTTGTTTTGATGTAGATAAATTTTATATTTTTAGTTTAATGTAAGGTAAAATGAAAATTTTGATTTTATAAAATGACAGCCCATGTATGGAATCCATTGAAATATTGAAAAGAATTCACATTTTAATGTAGAGTTAATTTATTAAAGAATTGAATGGTACGTAAAATGCTTATTTATTTACATTAAACATTACGTAAAAAAAGACTTTTTTTTTTTTTAAAAAAAGGAAAAAAGATATTTACCCTGGCATCAGAATTTCTTGAGGAACACTGATACAGTGATTATGTTTAATATGAGACTCTTCAAAGTCTTTAGTTGGGCGAACATCCATAATTACAATTTTTGAATGATTTGTAGTCAAAAGAGAGAAAAGTTTTGAGGCAGACATGGTAGTTTCAGTTCTCTCAGGTTCTAAAAAGGAATAATTTCATAAATATCACATTTTACTCTATCTCTTTATTTTTATCATTTCATTCAGTATAAGCAAAATTAGCAGATAGCAGGCAGTTTTAACAGCTATGCTGAAAATTTATCAAAAACTACAAATATTGAATTTCAGAGATAAAATTCTTTTTCCGAATAACAAATATTGCATATTATCTTCAGAGATAAATTTAAAATTATTTAAAATATTAATAAATCAAAATATTTAAATATATTCAATTATGATTACTTAATAAATATAAAACATACATACAAAAATGGAAAAAAATAATTACGATGATAATTAAAATACAAGGAAATTGTCATTTACTAAACGACATTTGTTATTTAATAATGTACAATTCTACAGCAAATTACTGTTTTTAAAAGTTTTGGCATATTAATGTTTCAAACATATGAAAAATTATATTACCAATAATAGAGAAAACTTTATTTTTTAAAAGAACATGTTTATAAAATGAACGCAGATAAACTTAATTTTCAAAACTGTCCAATTTTTAACATATATATATATATATATATATCCTTGAAATCAAAAGTACTACGACAACTCCTATTCATAGCTTCTTAAATATTCTTATTAAAACATGAATATGAAAAGCAATAAATAAAAAGTAGCAAAAAATCAAGGTATTTTTTAAATAATAGTTTATTTTTTAGTAATGTAAACTTAGCAAACTAAAAAAAATTTCATTAACCTTTAGCTTTAGGAAATTCTACATTATTTGAGTTATCACCAGCAGCTATAACTTCAGGTTTTGGAATATGAAGCTCAGACACTTCCTTTATCAAGTGATTTACATCATTTTTCCCTTTAATACCAAGACTGATTGCTTTTTCAGGATATCTAAAACATGTTACATGTAATAAACAACACTTTTGTATTGTTAATTTGAAATTGAACAGAATTTGAAACTAATAAACTTTGAAAACTTTATCACCTTTTGATGAGACTATTTTTCAAGTTTTCTGCTTTCACAATGGCATCCGTCACTTGTTGCATGAGATGTTTGTATTCCTTGTTCTGAAAAAAGAAACATTAAATATTATGTTTTTTCCAGAGAGATAGAGCACCACTTACACAAAGCCATTTTAAAAATTTCTTTCAAAAGAAATTCATCAAAATATTAATGGCTAAATCAAAGTAACATAGATTACAAAAATATCCAACCCATCAACTGATTGAACTGAGAATACTATTTAGTTTGATAACATTATATTAAAATGATTTACCTGCTCATATTAAAAAAAGAATATCTAGTTTTCTTGGCCATATTGACGAAAAAATATAAATTACATATAAAAATAATATATACTAATGATACATAATGAAGAAAGTATACTATAAAAGGATACAGAATCTTTATGTTCTATTATAATTTGAAGTGATGAAACCTACAGCATAAAATTAGCAATGTCTTAATAATTTTTTTTATTAAAAAAAATGACAGCTTGATTGATTAATGCTATTCTAGGAACACTTTTTGCATATGAAAGGCTAACTGAAGATACCATATGACCTCATTGCTTAACCTTTACAAACACCCCTTTCACAGTTGGAATGGATCCAAGCTGTTGAACAGAGTATGGAGAGCAATTTCAATTCCTTTTTTACCTTTAGCACTTATAATTTCTCAGCTTTAAAAGAACTGCATAAATTTGTGTTAGGTAGTTTATAAATACTTGTTATGAGTATAGACTAAAAACTTATGACTGAAAAGTAAATCTATAAATGAATAAGCACTTCAAATTAAAATATGTTATGCATAATTAAACTTTTAAAAGCAAAGTTCCATATCATATACTGTTAAATAATAAGCAAAAAATAAAGTCAAATGTAAGTTGCATTCTGCAAAAATATTGTTTTAAACTTTTGTTCTGCCTATTGAGGGCAATTTTAATTTAATAACTCATTGGGAAGTTCAATGTCTAAATTACAAACTGTTGAATTAATGATTAGATTGCTAACCTGTCTACTATCATCTGACTAGGACACAGAGAAAATGAATAGTCTGAAATCCATTCTAACAAATTATTTTACGGTGATATGTCATAATTTCAATGAGATGAGTAAGTGCAGTAATTTTAAGAATTATACTATAATATTCAACTTATATAGGCTGCAAAAAAGATATAACTTTCTAAATCATATGCAATACAAAATTAAATACAAAGAAACTAAATCAATCTGAAAACAAAGTAAAAATATAATGATTACAGATATTAAAAATAAGGATAAGATTACAGAACACAAAATAACTATAAATTCAAATTTATACATTATATGTACTTATAAAAGTATTATATGTACCATTAATTTTAATTAAATTTTTAAATTAGCTAATAAATATCACTCATGAGAATACTACAAAAATACTTCTCACTTTCATTTGATTCTTTAAATATGTAATAAAAATAATTGGAGAGTTCAAAATAATTCTAAATATTAATATAATTTTTTAATTTTGAAAGCAAGGGAAAAATTTGCAAGTGAAATAATAAAATAAAATACTATCTAGTTATTGGCTAAAACAATGTCATAAATTCAACTAATTTCTATAAACAATACAAACAATAAAGCAAGCTACATATAGGATAGTGAAGATTTTATTGAAATAAAATCAAACAAAATTTAGCAATAAATGTGCTAAAGAAATTTAAAGTACGCATTTTTTTAACAAAGAAAATATTTGATTTTGATAAATTCTAGAACCACTTTGCTCTTCAATCCTTCAAATACAAGATTCAGTTTATTTATTTGTGCTTGATTGTCAATTTAAACACATTTAACTAGTGACTTAATGGTTTAAAGTGGATAATAAACCGTTATAAACATTTAAGTTTAAGATGAAAATCTCACCCACAAGCTGTTAATCTGAAAAATTATATATATTTTTCGCATTTAACGCACTACATGAGAGATTTATGGGAATATTTCCAAAATGTAGAGCAAAAATGCATAACATAAATACATACATTAAACAAATTATTATGATATTTAGAATGAAATTAAAATTACCTTGAGAAACTCTGGTCTTTCCTTTAAAATAAGAATCACCTCTACAAATCTCATGAAGTAAGTATATGCTTTCTCCTCATCTCTTTCTACTACAGACTTTTCAGCATTTTGAAATAGAGTGTTAGCTGATGAAACTAATCTGTAAAATAAAGGAAGATTGATCTTTAATTTTTTTCTATATACTAAGAGAGAAATAAATAACATATTTGAGCATTTATACAACAGAGAAGTTGTTTAATTAATATTTATGCACTGTATCTTCCTATATATAATTTACAGTGGAGTATTATCTATAAGACCTGTTTTTCAAATAAAAGAAAAAAGCATTACTTATGAATTAAAGAAAAAAGCATAACAAATGAAGAAAGCTACCATCATAATTGGCTATACAGCTAAGAATAAGTCAATATTTTCCTCTGAAGATCTGAAGCATGATAACCTCTGAAAAATCTTTGACCTCCAATTCTTCTTATTAATTGTAAGAAAATCTGACCCTACCAAGTCAGCCCATCTTAACCATGCTTTTTAGTTCCAATAGCTCTAAAGTGCAAAACCTCTTTTTATAGAGTTGCCATCATGCATTTGAAACACATGAGCCATCCAGTTCATTCTCTGTAATTTTACGTATTTAATAATATCTAGTTGTTTATATATCCTGTTATTGTACTCCACTACACTAATAACAATATTCTTCAAAGTTTCCCTTTCAAATACAGCACCAGTATTCCCCTCCAACTCAGACATAGTCCAGGTCTCAGAAGCATATGTCAAGACAGGCCTCACAAGCGTTTTGTAAATTAAAAACTCTATTTCTAGAAAGAAAACAAATATTCAAAGAATCTTCTTTGGTCAAAAAAAGGCAATATCTGCCAAAAACTGCCAGTTTATTTCAGGAGATATTCTAATGTCACTAGCAATAACTGAACCTAAATGACACACTTTACTGTTTCTAATTTTATAAATTAGTTTCAAGATAAGGGTTTGGTAGTCTGCTCCCAGAGAAGAGCATATATTTTGTCATCCCTTCACTAATAACTAAGCCCATTTGTCTTGCTACCACCTCAAGAGCAAGAAATTCTTTTTCAAAAAGGGAAGGGATCAAGTAATTATATCATCATCCGCATACACAAGAAGCTGTGCAGATCTAGAAAATACCTGCCACCTATATTGATGGCCAAATCTCAAATAACCCTCAAGCACAATATTAAAAATAACACTCATAGGAATCAACCTGTTGAACACATTATACATTCAAGATTTTCTGATAGAAGGAAAAAAATAAACACAACTTTAATTGCAGTGAATATTTTGAAAGGATTTCTCCTGGAGCTGCCAATTTTGAAAATTAAATGGGTATATTCGACTGCTACATTATATGAAATTTAAAATGAAACTAATTTAATAAACAATATAAAAGAACAAATTGTGGATTTCTTAATTAAAATAAATATAGGAAAATTTAGATTTCCCAAGCAAATTCATCAAAAATTATGAAGAATGGAATTTTTATTCTGTGTATTTCAAGTAACTGAAAACTTCCTTAAAAAAAAAAAGCCTCTTTAAAATGTTGAACAATAATTTAATTCTCATTACGAAATTTTTAAAGGGAAATTATGCTTATTTTATATTTATTTCTTTTATAGACAAATAATTGGAAAGTCTAAATTATACAAATTTTTAAAACATAATTTTAAAGATTTGTTTGAAATGGATAAAAATGTGATTAATTTTACAATAAAATTCCAGCATACACAAAGAAATTAATTAGTAAATCTAAAAATTAGCAAATATTCTAATTCAAAACAATAATTTTGTATACCTATAACAGAAAATTCAAAATTTTAAATTAATAATCAATATTATATCAGTGATAAGAAAAACTTATTAATTACAAAACAATTGAAGATGTTAATAAAAAATCAGACAAATTTTAATATAGTTTGTTTTTATGGCTGCCAAAATCTTTGATTTTATAGTATTAAATTTAGATCAATATATGAATATTCCACTAATACTTTTTAAATAATTTATTACCTTAAGTGCTAATATATATTAAAGAAAAATAAATAAATTGGAATCATATTATCAAGTTTTTAATGAACTTATTGCAATATAAATTTTAAATAGATAAAATAAAGCAATATAAGAAATATTTTATGAAGAAAACAGATTATAAACAATGTCAAGAATTTATATAAACTTACCTATAAATTTTTTTAATTAGTAAATATTTATCAAAACTTATAAATATTTACTAATCAACACTTTTAATATTTGAACATTTAAAATTTAATATTAAAAATGTATAAAATAAAATCCATTCAATAACAACTATGGATGTGAAGCATTTGAGAATCTGCCACACTTTTTGTTTGTTACACAGAAGAAAAATTCAATTACGAAATTCAAGAGAAAATTCACAAACATCTCAAAAAATAATTGCAAATACTTACAAAGATGTTGATTTAATCTTATAGTTTGTTTTTGTATTAATCAGAGCATTAAGCTCATCCATATTTTTAGCCAAATGAAGTGGTTTCAGGGTTGTTGCAGGCATTTCTAAAATTAATAAAATAGATGCAATACAAGGTTATTTATAGAAATCTTTCACACTTATATATCTATACTGAATGGATAATATTCCATGGAATTAAAGAATGCAACTAAATATTAAAGTATATAAAGTATATAATTGCAAAACATATAGAAACATCTTTTTAGATACTGATTTACATTTTGAATGATTCCCCATTTATAATGAATGATTTGAAAGAAATTTAACAATTGCTATTATATATATAATCAAGAAAATTCTAGCAACTTATTCTTCACAATAATAATAAACCAGTGGATTAGAAGTAACATTGATTATAAAATATATAAAAAAATATCATAAATTTGCCTGAAGCATTATATATATATATATTTAGGCACATTAGAATGGCATTGTATAGATGGAATAATACATGATAGGATTAGAGTCATAAAATAATAGCATATGTTGAAGAGAAGCTAACTGAGATGCAAGAAGCTTATGCAATAATCTTAATAAAATATGTACATATAGTGCAAAAAATGGCATTATAGTGCAAAAAATGAATGGCATTGCCTGACATAATTTTCACTTTACCAAAATAGAGAACACTTCTTACTGAGAATAGGAAAGATGCAATTTATTAAAACATTCCAAAAATTAACAGCAGATAATAGTCATTTCAATTAACATAACTACAATCTACAATTACTTTTTCTTACTTTGCAGTTAAGAAAAAATTTCAGTTTTAGGTAAATCAGTTTCCTATTTTCTACTTTATTACATATCATAAGGTTAAAAAAATCAGAAATTAGATAGTAATTATAAGATGTTTGATAATTACCAGATCTTTGAAAGAAAGATTAAAAAATCTGCTTATTATTATAGTGAATACTTTTATTGTTGATCTTTCAATTTTAAAATAATTGCTCTAGTTCTTTCTGCTATTTGTTGGATGAAAATTGAATTACAGCATATTGTGATTTTAAAATTTAAACTTGTTTAGTAAATGCTATCCAAGTTAATGGTATTATAATATATATCATGTAATATAAATATACATATTATATAGGATTTGTTATAAAAATTCAATAATATAAGTAGTTTGCTATATTTTAAGAAATTTTACATTTGAGAATTCTGTAATTTGAATTAATAGTCTCTAATTTAATTAATCACACTATTATACTGTAAAAGAGTAATACACTAATTATTTCAAATTCCTTGTTTGCAACTACCGATAGAAATAGTAACATAAATCATGAAAAATATAAGTTTTGGCAATAAGACAAAGATGCTTCATAAATTCATACATCAAAACACTGCTGTAAAATTAAAAATGAACACAAAGCAAATTTATATCCCACATAAATTTATTTAAACTAAATGCAATTAAGACAGGCATAGTAAGGTGAAAATTTTTCTTTGAAAACTACTAGCAACATACATTTTATATAATCCTTAATAATGGAATTTTTTTAATAGAGATTCATTCACAGCTCCCCATTTATGTTTACAATTTAAAAGTAAATGCTTATGCATGTAATTAATGATTTTTTTTTAATTTTTATTTTGTAAGAAAATTAATATTTTACAATTACTTTATATTTTTCAGAGTATAAGAAACTTTACAGGGATTAGTATCTGCATGTAGTTGTACAATCAGATGTCAAAAGAAAAATTCTTTGATTGAAATAATGATTTTGGTTGAAATTTTAGAACAAATAAAATAAGTTGCTATTGAAAGAACTGGTCCATAGTTCAATGCCAGTTCAGCATCCAGTATAGAAATAGATTGCACTTTATTTAAAACTTATTTTCTTGCACTAAAGGTGCAAGAAAATAAGTTTTAAATCTCACTGATAATATGGTTCTAATATTTTGTTCCAATGGTTTTTCAGTATCTGTCAATTTAAGTGCATACACACATAAATTAATATTTTTCTAGTAACTATTTGTTAATAAAATGAAATTATTTTCTAATGATATTCTTATCAAAGTTCAATAAAATCAATAATTATCACAAAAATAAATGAATAAATATTAATATTGCTTATAGCTATAGTATATCATTATTTTTAATATTATATAAAATATAATAAAAAAATTATAACAGTATTTAAAGCTTTTTTTCACATATGTTGCAAAAAAAAAAAAAAAAAAAAAAAAAAAACATTTGATGGATGTCAGTTACACTTTCTTACATCAGCTATAACAAAGATTCAATTTTTTTTTGCTGTTCTACAGTAGAAAAGAATATACTATTCTAAACTTTAACTTCAAACTAAATAATATTTTAATTCTTTAAAAAAAGTGATTTGATAATTATTATTCATATACTGGATTTAGAAGTTTCAAAAGTATATAATTTTAAATTAAAAATATAAGTTGCAAAACTTTCATAGAATAGTAGCTATAAACTTCATACAGCTTTTGTCTAATTAAAAGCGAATTTCAATTTTTAAGTTTGTATCCAATATTATTTCATAATATTTTTTTTTGTTTCTTTAAATTTTTTTTAACTTAAAACTTTAAAAGCATGTGTAAAAATTGTCACAAAAAATATTTTATGACATATTTCTAATTTTACAAGATTCATATTAGTGACTTAAGTTACATATATTTAATTGCAGTAATAAAACTTTATCCAGATTTTTATTATGTCAGAATAAAAGGACATTTATTAGAAATTTGTTAGCATGAGTAATAATTTATTTTTGCAGCTCTGAAAAATTTTTCCTTTTGTGAAAATTAACATCAAAACAAGTACTATTTTTATAAAAAATTTTATACATAAGAACTTGATAAATAATTACTATGCATGCTAACACTTTATATATTATAGAATATATTATACATTAAAATACATATTTTAAGACAATTACAAAGAAAAACTCAAACAAATTAAAAATCTTCCATGAAATCCCAATTGCTCAAACTTAATATACATTTTACTTACTTAAATATGAATTCTAAACTTTTATTTTTTATTCTACAAAAAGCATATTTTCTTACAAAATCTTTTGGCAATAACAAGTGTAAAAATTTATTACGATGAAAAACTTCTAATTTCAAAAGAAGTTTCCATACTTCTTTTAAAATTAGATTTTAAAAGAAGCATGCATAACACACTTCTAATTTTAAGTGATTTATATTAGTAACTTAATAAGATATTAATAAAAATACTATTTAGTAAATTTATTAATTATAATAATATAACTAATTATGGATACTTAATAATATAAAAAATTTCCCAACATGATAAACAGTCAATTATCCAGACAATTACCTTGGTTATTAAGTAAATCAAAAAGAGAACATTATGACTACTTACTGAAGTTTTCTGTCTTGCTCTTTAAGTGATATTTAATGAATCAAATTATTTCTGAGACATGATTATCTGTAAAATAGTCACTTCATTAAATGTAAGAATTTAATTTTGTAAATTATTAATAAGAAAAAATAAAAAAAAAACTGAGATTTAAAAAATACATATGCTTTTTAAATTTTACGTTTCAAAAGTTAATAATTATATTAACTCCAAATTAGTATGTGTCAATAATAGTTACCCGTGTTGGTTTTTGATCAACGAGGAAAGATATCGAGATTCCCAAATTTCAAAATGGAACTTTTAATTTTATTTTAAAGAGCTTCAAATAACCATAAAATCAAGGATATTTAATACAGGAAAAATAATAGGAATAAGATTTAAGAATATCATTATTTTACAGCGATGTTTTAGTTTCGAAATGATTAATTATTGAGTTAATTGTTTAGATAAAACAATTTTCATTTTTTAAAAGCAAAAATTTCCATCTGGGTTGCATTAAATACACTTGCAATTATATTAAATGATATCTTCAGAATTGATTGAATCGTACATTGCAAGAATGTAATATAGGGAAGGGCAAAAATAAATGAAACATTCATATAGTTAAAAAACTCACATAATTTTTATAACTTTAAAAGCTTATGGATACTTTTTAGTTTCCAAAAAATAATAATTTTAAACATTTAGTCATCCATACAAAAAGTACTTTCGACACAACCATAAAGTATGATTGCTCATCTACCAGACAGACGACAAGATGAAAACAAAACATTTACTTTGGAAGTTAAAGTAGTAGTTGTTATTTATTGCTAATAAAGTATAACTGCAACTGCATTTGTAAATGCTTATGTTGCTTTTGACCTATACAATGGATTCTTCAAACAGAAAAATTAACCACATACAGAAAGAGTAAAGCAATTTCTTCTGAAAACAAAGCTGTATATTAGGTATTGATTAAAAGGTCTAATAGTTTTCATTCATCGATGATTCATATTAATCACAGTATTTAACACAGAATCACAATATTTAACAAGAAGTAAATAGAAAAATTTGTCTTTTTATCACGGAAATGTAGGAATTGAATTAAATGCAATTTGGAATATAGTCTTGGCTTATCATTTCCACAGACCGAATAAGTAATTCTGTAAAAACGGTACAGCTTGGTTAAGTCCTTTAAGAACATTAATCTACTATCAAATAGATGTTTTTTTCAGTATTGTAGTAATAAGAAACATATTATAATTTTTTATTTC
Source organism: Latrodectus geometricus (assembly GCA_026290005.1). NCBI lineage: Eukaryota > Metazoa > Arthropoda > Arachnida > Araneae > Theridiidae > Latrodectus > Latrodectus geometricus. Next base: position 67,678 of record JAPDSC010006519.1, read on the forward strand.
TTAATAAAAATTGAGTATAATTTACAACTTAAAATAATGCACAGGAATTTAAAACTTATAATCCTTAAAATATATGAAAAAATATCATATTAAAGAGAAAATAAATATTATAATAAAAGAATTAACAGTATTACAGAATAGAATTAAATTAATATCAATGTGTTACTCTCCAGCTAACTTGTAGCATTGGCTATGCTTCATTTCGAAATTTTAATTGCAACTTTAGTAGTTAATTTAAGCCTTATATATGAAATCAATGTAACTTTGATATGAAATCAAATGTAAAATTTTTATGCCATAATGTAATTAACTTAAGCAATTTAGAACATTTTGGCTTTATTGAAGAAAGTATGCGTTTTTTTTAGATTGTCCCTATGTATTACACCACTGGGGATACAAGAAAGTATGTCCTGATCGATCTTATTTTTACTTTTCCATAACAATTTTTTTTTTTTAAATAAAAGATTTATTCTATTATTTGGAGTTTTGAAAAAGTTTTACTTTTGCCTTATACAGCATATGGGTTTGTGGATTTTCAAAATCGTATCGATTGGAATTGCTTTATATTCTACGCCCATCTACGTGTTTTGAATTAATTTAACGTTAAATTTGATTGTACATAAACACCGTGCTGGTGGAAACAAAGCATTCGCACTTTTTTACATTTAAATTGATTGATGAAATATTTGTCATGATTCTGCAGCTCATATATTGTTTGGTGGCATTAGGATTTATATTATATTTTTTAACAGTTGAGCGCTTTTTTTAAGCAAACCAAAAGAACAATAACTCTGATTATATTTTAAGGGATGAATGCGAAATTAAAGAAATGCTTTAATAAATGCTTTTTCTTCTCAAACCGAACATAGTTTTGTGATGCTGAGTCCATATTCTTCTAAGTAATTTTTTAAATCACTTTCCTTTCAAATTTTTCTGTTTTCAGTCATTTCAACAACAATAGCAGAAAGAAAGGGGTCGCTAAATGAATTGAAAGGTATTTAAATACGTTTCAATTGATTGTTTGTTGATTTTGAGACTTTTAGCAATAGTCATGGCTATTTCAATTGATTTAATTTCCAAACAGTTTTAATCATCACTGATCAACTCACCAAACTGATTTAAAATAAATCAGTTTCGATTTACTTATATCGCAAATTGCCTTCATAAAAAAATTTAATTAGGATTTAAACGTGATCTTATGCAATGCCGATGGAGTAATGCATTGAAAGTTAAAACGTATTGAAAGAATTCTGAACTTAAATAATTCAGTGCTAAAGAGAATTTTCAAGAGTTCTGCATCTCGATTCATTTGCTTAAACTTAATTACATGACACATCTCATGGTCTAAAACAATGCTTTGAACAAAGATATGTATTATAAAGCAATAAAAAATCGTCACTTTTCCTAAATCGCAATTTGTACCCAAGAACTATTTTTCTCTGGAAGTTTCCCTCGCTAATGTTAACTAATAATGTTATACCTACAAATTCACTTTCTTGGTTTAATGGCTAGGGTTGCCAAAATGAAGATGTCTGGCATCTATCTGAAAAATGTTAACTATCTTTGAGCTATCATTGGAAATTCAAATGAGAGCTTGTCAAGTTAAATGCATTCAAATAAATGTTCGGTCAAGTTATTACATTAATAAGTGGATTAAAGCAAAAGTTTTCCCAGGTTACTGCCATATTGAGTGAAATCAAATAAAGGTACATCCAGATTACTACACTACTGTGAGTAAGAACAGACAAAGGCTTGGTTAGGCTATTGGGATACGCTTCTGCTGATTGAATCGGTCATACATAAATAAAACCTCGAAATTTCGAATCCCATTCAATTGGCTAAAGTGATACCAGAGCTTACACCTTTTTTTACCCGCTACCAGTGACGAAATATTGGTTTTCTTCTTTGACACGACAGCCCTTGATGGGCCTTCCCAAGAACTTTTTTACATTCTTATCTATTTCCTGGAATTGATCTCCAATTAATTAGTTTCTTTTAGACTCTTAAAGTCTCCTCTAAGCAATCCGTCCACCTGAACTTCCTTTTTTCTAGTTCCCTAAGCATTATGACTGAAAAATTTAAATGTTAATGAGATAAGGGGTACATTCTGTAAAGACATATGTATCCCGGAAATTGTTTAATGCATTTAATGATATTTATATCATTACATAATTTTCACAGTTAATTCGCTCAGTTGAAAATTATGTAGACGCTTCCAAACTTCATTTTTATTCACAGTACAAAAATTTTTCTCAGAACATTTCGTTTTCTGTTCTGGCTGGTATTTAATAAATGTCCGAGTATCAGATCCATAGATTAATCTCAAATAGTTCCTATAAGTACTTTATAAAATGTGATTTTAATATTTCTTCTGATTAATTTGGATTTAAAAAAATTGCATAAAGCATCAATTAGTTGATAAAATTCGTTTTTGTATTTTTATTTATTTATTTATCTTTTTCTTAATGCCCATATCATTTTGAGTATTGATATTTGTGACTTAATATAAAATATTATTAACCAC
>JAPDSC010006525.1:0-12706 GCA_026290005.1 Latrodectus geometricus
ACTAGTAAGGATATTCAATTTCTATTTCTTCAAATACTAGTCATTAATAATGTTTTAATTTAGCAATTATTTTAAGTTTTCTAAATTCAATAAATTCTGATCCATAAAAGATTAGAAATATAATTTTTAAAAGGTCATCCAATCCTTTAAAAAACGTTTCTTCTCTTATAAAATCATGCAGAACCAAATAAGAAAAAGCATTTACTTTAAAGAAAAATTCAGCAAATTATGAAACATTATTTTATTATTAAAACACTTTGTATTATCAAAAAACTTATTACGTCAGAAAAACTTAGTTTTATATCAACTGTCATATAAAATTAAAAATGAACAAGCTAAAACTTTTTCATTTACATTTCTTTATTTCCTTTCACATCAATAAGTGTATTTAATATTTTGCATTACAGACATGGATTTTATTTTCAATATAATTGAGGTACAAATCAAAAATATGGAAAAAATATTTGTTATTCATTCTACTTTAAGTATGAAAAAAGTTTTATATATGAGCATCGATCGTAATATGTTCCCAAGTTTTCAAGTTTTACATAATATTACACAAAAATCATTCACTAAATCCAACCAACACAATTTAATACTTTTCCCATGCAAAGTCTATACTCCTTCGTATATTTAAACATTAGGTAATTATATATATTTGCTTACATATTTAAATATTATAGTGTATTTGTTTTATTAATTAAAAAAATTATTGTAAACATAATGCTAAAATCTTGAAAACTAGGAAAACTAATGAAAAGAATTACCACATAATACATATCCAATTAAGAATTATTACTAAAAAATCTTTTCAACTAATGAATAATCTTAAATGCTATTTTATAAAGTAAATATTGAAATAAGGTTTACAAGAATTTAATGATTGAAATTTAGAAAGTAAATAATAATTGAGGTTTACATAAATTTAAGAGTTTAAATTAAATTATTTAAAGAAAATAAAATTTCCTAGTATCTTTTGTAATTGTTATTTTTTAAAGGTGCTTAAATACAAATTATAGAATGCTCCACGTTAAAAACTAAACTCATTTTTCAACTAAAATATTTTTTCCTGTAAATTATAAAAATGTTTATTATTTACAAAACTTGACAAAATAAGTAAAGCTTTGCAAGGAAAAATATCACACAGAAAATATCTTAAATTTTATTATTTAACAAATTCTTTTTATATTTGTTTAAAAAATATCACGATTATAAATTTAGTCATAATGAAATATACTTGTTTCCTACCTAAAAGCTAATATTAAATTGTGTGTGATCCCTATATAAAATATTTTACTTGGAACAGAATTATTATGTAGAAAAATAAAAATTCCATATTTATTTTGATTTGACTGAACAAACGATTTAATGAAGAACTTATTGTGTAAAAAAAATTGACTATACAGTTATGGAAAATTTAGTTGATATCTACATTTGCCTACATTTGAAGAACCATAAAATTTATGAAAATTCATATATTTCTGGTAATAACTATTAATTCAAAATTTTTACATTAGTAATTGGCAAAATAGTGATTCTAAGTTCTTATTGCAAAATCTAAAAACAGTTTCTCGCTCTTATTGCATTTAAATTTTAGTGTAATTTATCTTTTACCAAAATTGTGACTGTTTTAACATCTTGTAAATATCTCTTAATATTTAATATATACATTTTTTTAATAAAACAGCGTATTTTAAAAATTTGATATTTATGTTGTTATGTAAAAATAGTTTGTAAAAACTTTGTTTTTATTTATATTTGTTTTTAAGGAAAAAGTTTATAAATACTTTGCAAAATAATGAATTTATATACATAAAAACGTTTGAAAAATTTCATTATCAAGTAAAATAATTTGATTAAAAAATAATAGATATAAAAAATAATTTAGCAGTATTTATATTCTAAGTAGATTTTCAATATGTTTATAATGCTCTGGAATTGCAATAAAAGTCAAATTGCCTTTAATGTTATTTACTAATATTGGAAGTATTAATTTTTGCTCTATTTTCTTTTATGTAATAAATTTCACACATTTATTACTCTATAATTTATTAAGCAAATACAAAATATTAATTTTTGTTAGTTTGTATCATTATTTCAAAAATATATGCAAGAACTCATTAAAATATTACAATTTGCTTAAAAATTAAAATATTACAATAAGTATAATATTTTTCTCAATACAATAAGATTAAATTGTACCAATTTCCATATACATACATTATAATAAATAAAAAATATGTTCTGAAATATTAGATAATCATAATATAATATAAAAGTAAAAATTGTTTAAAAGAACAATTGTCATGGAGGAAATATAATGTAATTATTAAATAATACAGTTTCTGAATAAAATCATTGTTTGAGATTCAAAAAATTATTTCTTAAGAAATTTTAAAATGCAGAACACAATAAATAAAATTATAGCTCTATGCTTAGAGTTGTGAATGCAGAAATGCTAGATTAATATATAAAATTCGTTATCAAATTTAATGCAAACACATGTCACCATTATGCAATATTACTTAGACTGAATGCATAAAACCACTAAACAAGGAAATTTAGGTAAAGGCAATGCTTAGAAACATGTAGAGATTATGAGAGGAAAACTCTGTATGCTAATCTCTAAAGCTGATTTTATTTGTAATTTACAATTTTTTATCGTGTATGATAACAAAAAATACGTTAAATGTTTTGATAATAAGTTAATTCAAATTATCTACTTATGGAATGCTTTGTTTTCAAGGTAAAAGTATGATATTTTTATTCTAAAATTAAGTTATCTCTACGGAAAAAAACGTGAAATGATTACTGTTAAAGTAAATTATTAGTTTTTGAAAACCAATTTTAAATTAATGAACAAAAAAATCAACTTTACGTATTTAAATACAATAAAATATTTTCCTGCTGTTGTATAACCTAGGTCACATTAGATTTTATTTGAGGTTACATTTGCATTACATATTACATTTGTGTTACGTTACAGTACGCTTACGTCATATTATGTTTTGATTAATTTTATGAATTGAATAATCTAAAAGAAGATAAAATCAAAGTAACTTTATATTGTCTTCTTCAAAAATAAGAAAAATAATTATATATTTAAGAACTGCAATTTATAAAAAACGATTTATTTAAAAATGAAAGTTTAAATCAATATTTTTGTTTGCTCTTAAAAATAAAGATTCTTTTTAGGTATTGACACAATAATAAGTATGTAATGATAAAGTAGTTTCTCAAATATTTGATGCATACATATTTTAAGATTATTAAAATATGATTTAGTGTGTCTAATAATTAACTATATTATCTATTTTCAATCATTAAAAAAATACAAAAAATTAATGTCGAATACACGTGAATGTTTCCAATCGAGATTTTTCTACAAATGTAACAATTGTGTAATATATTAAGTAAAAAAAATATTCCTTTCCTATGTTATCATACAATTTAGAAAATGTAAGAGAATTGTTAGAAACTATATTTCCCACTTAATCTGAAAGTAAACTTCTTCGTTTTTTACATTTATGTTTTCTAACGCATTGTGTATTTCTGTTTTTCTTAATATATTATAAAATTTTTACCAAATTGTAATATTTTTATATATTTTATAAAATTTTATTTTCCACAACTTTCAGAATGTATAAAATATAACTATCAAGACGCAACTATGAAATTTAAAATATTTATTATTTAAAATAATCTTGGTTATTAAATAAAAACTTTATTTCCAATTAAATTAATTTCATTTTAAGCTAAATCTTCGATCAAAAAGAAAATATCAATGTTATTTTAAAGATTACTACATGTAATTTTAGAAGTCTTTTAAAACTGGAGTCGATTATATTTCAGTGATTTTAATTTTATATGTATTTTATTATCACAATTATTTTTACATTTTCAATATTTCTTTGCTTTTAATGAATTGAAAACAATAAAACTGTATCAAAAAATTTCCATTTTAGATTAATTTTTCTATAAAATAAATTAAGAGTGAAGATGTTTAATGAAATATAGTGAATTTGTCTTTAAATTTCATTTAAATTCTGAAAAAAGTACAATATTTTTTTGCAAATAATCTCTTAAATAAATAATTATTTATAATTTTATAATCCTTTTAATTCATGTTAGATTTAAATTAAATTAAATATCCATTTAAATTCTCAAGAAAACATTTATGAGCCTGTAACTTCTTGCTACTTTTTATTTTTCGTAATAATTATGTAACTCAGAGATATTGAGACAATTTGCATTTTTTAAATATATTATCAGCAGCTTTGTAAATGTTTTTGAACTTAACCTAAAACTCTTTTTCTTTACCCAATATCGAAGAATTTACATGTAAACCTACAAATTTGTTCTTATGTAACAAAAAATATTATGAAATAACATACATATTAGTAAAGAAAAGAAGCGTAAAAATTGATGAATAAAGAATTTTATTAAACATTTATTATGAAATTCTGATTGCAAATTGAAGAAATGACATAAGTATTTAACTAAGTTCGTTAAAAAAAGTTTTTCGTTCTGCAAAATTTTGTAAATGTAACGCACTTTTCTGTATCACCGAGATTCAGAAAAAACAGGCTGATTGCGTAACATAAATATAATGTATGAACTATAGTTTTACTATTATACAATTTCATAAAAGTTTTATAACTATAAAAATAAGCTAGTTACAAGTTTTTCATAATTCCAACATCTTGAAACTAGCTTATTTTTATAGTTATAAGTTAAGGAAACTAAAATTCTATTTTTATGTAGTTCATTGAAAATAAAATAAAATTCAAAATGTAAAGTAATTTCAATGTTAAAATATTGAAAGAATTTTACATACATAAATTATTTGATTACTTTTTTAATTCAAGAAACAAAAATCTCTTATTAATATATGAAATTTTAAAAATTTTGAATGAAAAAAAATATTTTTAGATTATACAAAGAACCTTTGAAATTAAAAATACTTTCATTTTTTAAAGGAATAAAATTAATTAGTATGTGATACAAATTATTTGTAGATTAATAATAAATAAAGCATATTATTTTAATATTAATTTAATCATGAGCTAAGAGATATTAAAAAAGGTTTGGGCGTACAGCGAGCATTTATAAAGAAAATTAAATCACTTACAAAATATATCTAACTTATGTTTTGGAACTGTTTGAAAATTGATAGAACTATTTGCATGAAAGAAGAGATTTTTATTTTTTTATAATGTGCTTCAAAATGTGCCAATACTTATAGTATAAACAAGTTATAAAATAAGGATAATAAATCTAATGGCGAGATTTTTCATTTTAAAAATATCTGTCAATTTTAATAAATTAGACAATTAATTGCAAAATGAAAAAAAATTCTTACATTTAAAACTTTCAAAAATAATTTTGGAATACATTTTTTTACTTTTTAATAAAATAAATGCTATAAAGAATTTATCTTATAAAAAATTAAAATATAAGCATCGAAGTTTTAAAATTAAAATTAAAAATACACTTCTCATAAAAATCTTTATAACATTGAATTTAAACTGCAAAGTTTCATTTTTAGTTGTTAGAAATTGAAGGGTAAATTAAATTACAATGAAAATTTTCTTATATTTCTTATAAATGTGTATGCTTCATTGCAATTTTAAAATAAGTTTGTTTCATTACATTTTTATATGAATAAATTCTAAGGAATTGTCCTTCTTAAGTATTATTATAGCATTTTAAGTAGCATTCAAATTTAATTCTGTACTAATTAATTTTAATTGAATTCATTATTATTTTATTGCACATAAAAATGTTATATTAGGTTTAAAAAATATTGTCTGACTTATATTTTATTTTATTTTGAAATTCTTAAGTCATTTTATTAATTAAACCTAAAACATAGATAGAATGTTTGTTTACCTTTTTTATCTATTTATTTATTTATTTATTTGACTGATCTAATGTGAATAGGGAACTCAAACTTACGTTTTTTTGGTGTCTAAAATAAACAAAAATAAAATTTTAATTTTAAGTGCATTCAGAGTGCTTTTTGTCATTTAAAATTGAGAACAGCAAAACAAAGTTCATTTCTGTGACAAGATGGCTTACATGCATTACGACACACTATCTGTAGCCGAATGTAGAATCTCTAAGTCACGTTTCTAGGAAAATTTCCTTAACTCTTTTTCTAACAAATTCAAAATTCTCAACATCCTTTCAAATGAATAAAAAAAAGTTGTTTTTAAAACTCACCCGGCATCCCAAAAAAGAAGAAGTCTCCTTTTTCTCAGAAAACTCGTTCTATTCCAACCCTGGATCATTCTTGGGATGAGGAAGAGTGAGGGATGCCGGGATGCTGCTAAAAATTTTTACGACCACGCTGTTTGGAGCATGGGCGTTGCCCTTGCATTCCCCCTCCCCTCCTGACAAATCTCACCCTCCTTCCTCAAAGTAGGGATGCGGAAGAGGAGTGAGATCGCATCTTGTACGAGTGAGGAGGAGGATGAATAAAGATAATAAATGCTTCCACCCACGCTGAGAGGGAGGAGTAGGAAGATATTTTTTTTTCTTTTTTACTAAAAAGAGGTGTGATGGAAAAAGCGTTGCTCCGATTTCTTTTCACAGGTCAAAATGCGCGAATGCTAAATACTTTCAGATAATCTTAGATTATCATTTCAAAGAGGTTAAACACAAGGGGTGAAATAGTTGGTCTATCTTTTCTCGCCGTCTGATGATCAATTTGTAGCGGCTGACAACAAGCTCCACTGCTATCTGGCAGGCGCTCGTGAAGATACTTAACCCTTTTTTATTTCTTCATCATTTTTCAGTTGTAATTTCTTAAATTCCTTTTTTCATTGTCTTCAAGATTTTCTTTTTTTTTTTTTTTTTTTAATCTTATTTTTACAAAACGATTGTTAATGATTAAGAAACATCTAATAATTACTAAAATTCCAAAATAAAAAAATAAATTCTGAATGTGGAAACCTTATCATTTTTTAAAATAGCAAGTGCTCTATTTAAAATTTAAATCAACGAACATATGTATTTGCATTAAATAAAGATACGTGCTTCAATAAGCATTAATTCTGTAGAAGTTCAGTAATTTTACATTCATTTCTAAACAGAATTAAAATTAAAAATATTTTTAATTTTTTTTAAAAAATATTTTGGAAAATATTTTTTGTAAAAGTTTGAAACATTTATTATATAAAATTTTAAATTATAAATGTATTACTTGCGTCATGTTGCAGCTTGTTACTGCGTTATTCGTACTGTGTTTCGCGTGTTGTATGTTACTTTCTTGGATGGAAAAGTATGAACGCGAAAAAATATTAATGAGCAGTAATTTCAAAAACATTCACATCAATTGTCTATTAAAAAAATCGTACTTTTTATGGTTATTCAACTTTAAATCCTATTTTTTTTAATTAACACTGAATGATTAAATATTTTTTGATATACTTTTAACGTTTTTTTATCTATTAAACTGGTGGCCACCATAAATGCAACACCATGAAACATGCAAATAACATGAAATTTATAATACGCATTAGCGGAGGTGAGATATGAAAATGATTAAAATTTCAGAAACGAAGAAGAAATACGCGGCTGTAGTTATTAACAGGCATTTTTTAGAAATTAATTTATTGTTTGTGGACATTCTTGAGGTTGAAATTTGGCTGGATAATTCAAATTTTAAAAAATGTTGCATTAAATTATTTTAAAATATCAGATGTTTTAATAATTTTTAAGTTTATTTATTGAATTACTTTTTTATTCCCAGAAACAGGTTAATGAAAAGAATATTTTATTTGAAAAACTGTCTAAATATTTTATTTTGTTTTAAGCTATTTTCATAAAATTATTTGCTATAGAAAAAGAACTTAAAATGAATTTAGTAAAGATATAGTAACAGCTGTTATTTTAAAAGATTAATATATCTTAGTTATTGCATTTCATTCATTTAAGCAAAATTTAAAATAGATATTAAATTAATATTTTATTTTAGCACAACTTAAGCTACAGTTTGTTAGTTTCAGGAAATTTTTTAACCTTTTTCATTAAAATACTTATGTGCATTAATTAAACAAAATAATTGCTCAATACTTATATGCATTAATTCAACTAATGTTTGCTTTTAAATTCAACAAAATAATTATGTTGCATTTAAAAGCAAAATGTTTAATTAAAAATCAATGACTAATAAGTAACCTAGGCTAAATTACTTCTAACAAATAAAGTCTTATATTTCTGAAAATATAAATAAAGAAATTATTCTTGTAATTTTGTGTAAATTATTTAAAATTTCTTTGAAAAAGATAAGGTTAATGTACCAAATAGTGTTGGCGTATAAGATTTAAATAATATAAGTACTATTATAGTAATAAATAATATTAAAATCTAATTTAATAACAAATTAAATAAAAAAATATAAATATTGTTCGATTTTGTTTAAAATACACAAATAGTTTTTTAATATTTTCTAGTAATACTTACTTCATATTATTTAGTGACATGAATCATCGTTTATTTAATTTTCAGTTTGAAAAATAAATGTAACATTCTACTTAAGAAATTGTAGATTAAAATAAATAAGATAATTTTATTACAACTTTTTTTATAAATTGTTTTTTTTACTTTAAATCATAAAAATCCTTTTTTCTTTACATATGATAATCATGGTTTGACAAGAATATTTAAATGCAAAATTATTCAGAGATAAATATGTGTGGGAATTCTCTCTCTCTCTTTTTCTCTCTTAAATTTTTTCATATTTTCCATTTAAAATATTTGAAAGCACTTATGGAAATTTTAACTATGCAATGCTAAAATACAGATTCAAATAAATTCAATCATACAATCTTCCAAGACAAAGACTTTACTTAAAGATTGAATTAAATTTTTGTTTATTAATATTGAAAGTAAATAAAATTAATTTTAATATGTAAGATTACAATTTTATTTTTTTGAAAAATTTAGTTTATTAAAATTACAGTTTTTTCAAATATTAGAATCAATTTCTCAAATAATTTCTATCAGAAATTAAACAAAACCTCACAATCTAATAATTATATTTTAAAAATTCACATAAAATAAATATCAGATTTTTTATTAATTTTCTAATTTATAAAATGTTTTATATTTTTGTTGTAAGAATAAAGATTTATCTTACTATTTTGAATGAGATTTTATTATTTTTGCAGTATAAGGCTTGAAATTCTTGATTTTAAAATCTACATTTAACAAATTCAAACTACAATTTGCTTTATGCACTTTAAATGGTCATTAAAAGAATAAATATTTGAATAAATCTATAAAAAAGTTTGTAATTGATTCAATAATTTTCGCTTCCATACCTATATATTCTTCTTATAAAAGCATAAAAGATCTTAATACATTAAAGAAATTATGTAAGTATTGAAGGAAGATAAGTAAAAAAAAATATTTGTGTAATTTGGTTAGTAGTATAAAAAAAAACTTTTAAAAATATTAAAATTGTTTTACATTTTTCTTGTTGAACAAAACTAATTCTCTAATGTTACTAGTAGGATATCATAATTAAATAAATTGTAATTTTTTGAATTGTTCTTTAACAATTAAACAATTAAATTCTATTGACATTTTTTCTTAAGCATTTAAGTAATAAAAGTTTCTGTGACTGTAGACGATAAATTTATTTATATTGCTTGAAAAGAAAAAAATTGAATGCATATATATGTTAGTCAATAGAAATACAAATAAATGTTAGTCAATAAAAAATGCATATAAATGTGAGTCAGAAAAAGTTAATTTGAATTTTTTAGAAAACAAAACAAAAAATAGAATTGAAAGTTTAGTTTTATAAGGATACTGATATTTCACAAAAAAATTACTGTTTTACATGGACTTTTTTGTTATTTAAATATTTATAGAATAATAGTAAATATTTGCCCAATAGTTATTGTTGGGTTAAGTTTTCTTTATAGATGTTTCAAAATATACTAACTGCTGTTGTTTGACTCAATGTTGCATTTTCTCCATACATTATAACTGAAACTATTTATAAGTTTCAATAAAGCTATAAATTTTTGTTAGAGCGCTTTCAGTCAAATACAAATTAAAAAAAAGTTTAAAAGAAAGCACGTGCATTAAAGGTAGAGTGCTTACCGAAAAAAATTCAATTAACATTAACTGGGCATTATTTTTTAAGAAATACTGTTTTTAATTAATTGTTGGATATTAATATCTATTTGTTGACTGAATATAAAAGGTGTGAATTTCATTGCTAATTTATATTCTATATTTGTGTACATTATCTATCAATAAGTATTTGCTGCTTTATACAGATAAGGTAATCTAGGATCCTGATACATATCGCATAATTGTTGCATAATGTGCGAGAAACAACATTGTAGACATTTACAGACACAAGGGGGATAATTCAAACTTTAATAATTTCTAAAAAGAAATGATCATCAGAATAGACATACATCACATTTAAAGGGAGAAGAGGTACTCAAAATCATCAATGACCTATATGATTTACAAGTGAGAGGTAAGTGAGAACGATTAAAATGTGATTAAGTGAGAACGATTAAAATGTCATATTTGAATGTCACATCCACGAAATGAGCACTCAAATTCGGAGAGTGATGTCCAGAAATTCCTGGAAAGCAACTACTTGCCAATGACTTACAAAGGCTACAGCGAGCTGTTCCGATTGCCATCCGAAATTATAATTTCGAAAAATATTTTTAGTAAGAAATTTTTATTTTCTCCTTTACTATAATCATACCGCTACTCACAAGTTAGCGTAGTGCGAAAATCAGCGATAAAGAGCGGCGGATTATTATAAACAAGTGTTCCACATCTAAGAACCAAAATTAACCCCCTATTCGAATATCTGGATCTGGTTTTGGAACTTGCCAAAAGAATACTTTTTATTGGATTATGTGGTGTTAGTAAAATTCGGAGAATGGGGTGTGCTAAGGGTGGCAGACACATGATCCTAAGATTAACGTCAAGACCCACCGCACCCTTATGGGTGACCAAGAAGTTCATATTGTATGACAATTTAATAAAAGAAAATCTTGTTACTTCTTGGAGAATAATGCCAGTAATTATATGGTTAAATATTGCAATTGGGTAAAAAACAAAAATATGCTTCAAACGCTTGGCTCCGCCTAGCTTTTGAATCTCAGGAACCGAATATTTTTTTTATTATGTATGTTGTAAAATAAGTTCTGATTCAAAAAAAGTCACTCAAATATTTCAAAATATATTGTAAAAAAAATAAACAAAAAAACTTATGAACCTTTCCAAATCTAAAAAAATTATTTTTGAAAAGAAGACAAAGAAACGAAGTACGGAAGGTTTCTAATTAATATACATACATTTTCATTGAAATGCATGTATAAAATAATTTGTGTTCTGTTATATATTTTTAATTTTGTTTGAAAAATAATTTTAAGTTTTGATCAGGGATTAATGAGTTTTCATAATAATTTACGAAGTATATTTATGAACACTTTAGGAATAAAATTTTTATTACATAATCGATAAAGATAATAGCGAAATCTAACCAAATATTTAAACAATTCATTTCTGACTAGCAAAAAATTATTTATTAATAATTGTTAAAGTATTAAAATTTATTTTAATAAATGAGAATATATATTAATTTTCATCGAAATGTTTGAGAATGAACGAGCAAATTATTGCAAAATGGTTTCTTTAGAATCTCTCTTAAATTCTTCAACTTTGCCAAAGGTTCTGGATGTATTTAATTTCAATTATCGTAAGAGCATAATAAACCTTTTGAAAATAATATTAAAGTAAATGAGTCATGCTATAATCATTCATGCCGCTTGTTGCTCTGAGCATCACATGTCATTAAAACTACAAGGAGTCAATGGAAAAGATTAAAACAAATCAGCTTAAAACTTTGCTCTCTTGCCTACACTTTACAGTCATTTCATGCATCAGAGGTTGTGCTAGCAAATGACCGAGTTTAACAATGGCTCGAATTTACAAAGAAATTAAAAAGCCGACACCTTTTTTAAGGAAGCCTCCATCTAGATAAGATAAGCTCATTACAAGTTACCCATCCCTGTCATCCCACCACCCCACTCGCGCAATCGAAATAAAATCTGGATCAATAGTGATACACACTACAATAAAAACGAAACTCATCCCCCTCGCTATTATGCGCTCTTCATACTCTGCCCAAAATCCTGGGTGACGCAAAATCCTAGAAGAGAGAGGGGGAAGGGAGGTTGTGACTATTGGTATATAACTTCACAAAAGCCTATCTTCATCTCAAACCGAAACAAACTTCACTCTCCCCCTTCCCTCCTTTCTCCCGTCATCTACACCCCAAGCTTATTATTACCCATCATGCACAGGAAATCAGGGATGAGGTCTGAGGAGGAGACTAACATTCGATTGTGAGACGCATGCAATCCCCCGAAGTCGTCTGTCCGACAGAGATAAGGCGTCAGTCAGATTTCTCCTCCATCCCCCTCTATTCTCTGCCACCTCGAAATCTTTCCACCCCTCCACTCCCCTCTTGCAGCATCCCTTGTGTGGATGCTGCACAATAGTGTGGCCACATTTTCTCCCCTTCTAAAATCGTACACACTGCATGGTCTGTGGGTGCGCAATGAAGCTCTCGTTAACGTTGATAACACCTCACATCTCATTGATAATCAAAAAGACATAAATACACAATCAATATAAGATGGAATGAGGATTG
>JAPDSC010006525.1:13106-49738 GCA_026290005.1 Latrodectus geometricus
GGGGGGTGCTTTAGCACCCATGATGTTGATGTCCTGGTACATTTTCAGTGAATATAAAGTTAATTCATAGCATATTGGAGATTTATCTATAGAAACAAAAAATTCAACATGACTTTTTAAAAAAAAAATTATCCAATTTGAAAAGAAAAAAATTTTCAAAATATTTTTTAATTGTTATTTTATTTTTATTATATTTATGTACATATTCACATAAAGAAAATAGGAAAATTGACAGCATTTTGAATCATGTTTTTTATCCACTAACGGCTTTTCCTATAAATTGGAAAACTGAGCAAAAAAAAAAAAAATTGTAACGAAATTTTTTATGAAACAAAAACTTTTACTCATTAAAAAGTGTTTGCATATACTTTTTAATTATATATATCAGGGGTGGCCAAGACGTCGACCGCGGTTGACTGGTAGACCGAAAAGACATTTTAGGTAGTCCACGCGACCTTCCCGATAATGACATCGGATATTAACAATTTAATTTATGACCTATGACATAGAATCAATGAATTATTTAAAATAAAAATGTACTACAGTCTACCCTTTAAGACCCAAAACAAACTGTGCAAAGATTTACGATTTAAAACTTGAAACGGACATGATGAGCGCGATTAAAACATTAAAAAAAACTATAGAAAGGTATGCATCTCAATTAAGAAAACATGAATTGAGAAACTTCAAAAACATGGAGGAAGAGTGGATCCATATTCGAAACCGAGACTTCGAAGATTTCGCTTAACACTTACTTGTTTTGTTTGAAGAATTTGAAAGAAGATTCGCTGACTTAATTAGGTTGAAAGAAACACTCAATTTTATGATATTTCCATTTAATGAAAATGTCAATATTGATGGAGTATCTAAAAAAGTAGGACATTTAATAGATATCACATCAGTCACGGTTGAGGAAGAAATTATTAAATTAAGATGCGAGATATTTCCTAAATCCAGAGCATATTTAGCGATACTCATTTTTGGAAATTTCTGAGGTTCAAATATTTAAAAATTGATTTTGTACTTGAAATCATACTTTGAATGGAGGTATCTTTGCGAATCTGCTTTTTCAACCATGAACAAAAAACAAACATTGGTTGCATTTAACAGATGAGCATTTAATTTCAAGTTTATTCATTGCAATAAGCTCGTACCAGCCACAAAACTTGTCGCAGATGTACAGTGCCAAATTTCAACTTAACGAAGTGAATAGGATGGTCTGTTTTTGATTTATGAATACTTTGATTATTTTTGTCAGTAAATTTTTATTTTGTAAATATTAATATTAAGTATTTTTTAGAAAAATTGCATAATTTACCATTTTTTCTTTTTACTGAAAATAAATATGTATGTTAATTTAACTCTACCATTGGTAGACCGCATTCGATTTTTAAATGTGGAGTAGACCCTCGATCTCAAAAGTTTGGCCACCCCTGATATATATATTTCAAGAATAGCCACAAAGTTTAGTGCTTTAAATATTACACTTAAATGTCATCACAATTAAAATGCATAATATTTGAAGCAAGAAATTGAACAGCTTGGTATCAAAAATTATTAGAGGTTATCTGGATATTTTATATCTTTCTGCTTGTAAAGTGAGAAGCATTGTGAAGGGAGACTTTAATGTTGCCAAATATACAAAAAATACATTTTTTTCTAATAACATATTACTGGTCATCAGAAGCATTTTTCAACAATTATTTTATAAAAATTTGATAAAAAAAAAATTTCATAAGAAAATAAGACTGAACCAGAAATATTTTATTTTGAATTTATAAAATTTGTTTTTCACATTTCACTTCAGTAATCGTAAAAGAATAAATTATTTAATTTTTTTTAAAGAAATATTATTAAAGTGATAAATACCGTTGTCGGTGCTTCAGTCTGGCTTTTAATATTGGTATTGCTTTGTTTTATTTCATTTCATTACATCATTAGAATACTGTTTTCGTATACGAAAGCCCCTATTATTAATTAAAAAAAATTAGTTAAAGGGATATAGCTAAAATATATCCTACATCCACTAATGCTTTTTTTTATTATTATTATTATTAATTACTTTGGAACAATTTTTAAGCAAAACAAAGCCCAATTTCTTTTAGGAAGTTTGTCACGTGAATGTTAGAGATAAGAATCTTTATGAAAGACATAAACTTTGGTTCAGTATTTACACGACAACTTCATATATTAAATTACGTATCCTACATGTTTGAGATATTCAGAACCATTTAGTCTGTAATATATCAAAAGGCCCAATTCATCATTTGTGTCCAAATATGTCTCAGAAATTAAGTGCTTTATTGAATTTTGATTATTCTGTTAGAGGTGGGGTAAAACAAAGCTTTTGAGTCATTATTTATTTGATAATTGCTCAGAAATAAATTAGGCCTGTACTTTACGAAATTTAAAATTTAATGATTTTAATGATGAATGCGAGTATGAAATTTCGCGTATTTTTTAACAATTCCTTCTTAGTACTGCAACTTTCATGTTCAACAATGCATGTGTCTGTGTAAAGAGAAACAAATAGTACAATAAAAATGAAATAATATGAAAACTCAACATTAAAGTATCTTAAACTATTTCTTTTGAATAAAACTTTTATTTGTAAAAATTGCTAAGTAGAATGCGTTTCAAATTGACTTGCTGCGTGAATATGAATATAGGTGTGTGCACCAAAATTATTAAGTAACGTATTAATAGCTTTTTCAATTCTGCCACAATGTAAAAGCTGAGTCCAAAGAAGAGAGAAGAGGAGAAAGAATGAGAGTAGGTTAAGTGTGCTAATCCGATTTCATGCGTCAATGGGGACTGTACACTTCTTCCCACGCACAACCTCTGATCTCCCTTCATTTGCATATTCACTTTCCCGCGCAGAGCAGTTGCCACTTTGACTTTTTGAGAAGAATTGAGGCAAATTTCCACTTGTTTCATTTGTAGAGCCATTTGAGTTTAAATGAAAAATACTGAATTGTTAATTATATTTAAAAAGCACAATGACTTCTATTGTATTAATTAAATATTAAAACCACTAACATTGTTATACTAGAAATATTTTTTATCTTTTTTATATAAAATTCATACTTTAAGTTTCAACTAGATAAAAGTATGAATTATTTTTAGAAACGCACGAGTAAAACGTATTTTACATTTGCTTAAAACACAACTCAAAATATTTATTTATCTTAACACTACAAATAAACTGCACTTGACAAAAAACATATATTTGAATACAAAATATCAATATATATTTCAGGTCATTAAAATTTTTACACCAATAAATTGATACGCGACATAGGCAAAATTCACATGACAGAAAAATACAAGGATATGCAAATAATTGACTTTTCCAAATATTGTAAAATTTTAAACAGCGATGAAACCAACAATGTGTTTCAATGAAGTAATTGTATAGCTTTGTTTTGTGTATAGCTAGTAATTGTATAGATTTCATTTGCATAGACTTCATAGATAGATTTCATTCGAATCGTGGAAAAATTGGTGTAACGTTACTTGCAAGAAGGAAAAATGCTTAGAAAACCGTTTCTCACTTTGATAGAGGTCAAATTGTAGTGTACCCAGATGGTGGTTTATTGTATTCCAGCGTTATTATCACTTGAGTTTAATAATTGTCAGCAAAATGTAGAATCAAGGTAGTCATCATGGATCTCAGTGACCCAATATCATTGACTGCTGAAAAGATAGACATGTTTCCCATATGGCTTTTATATACCTCAAACATAGAACATACTCTAAATCAAGAACTAAGGCCCATTTGTAAAACTGCAAGTGCCTGCACGTACTAAGATGATCGGATCCATCTTTTGTGGTATCGTGGAGAACGTACAATTTCATGCCATCATATTGACTTTCACTTGTATGGAGAGACAATATGAAGTCCCATAGGATAGAAATCTTGATCATTGCTTGCTTGCATTGAAGTCAATTAAAATCAGAATATTTAAATTTCTGTTGGGTTAAGATTCATGGTTCCACTCTCTATTAGAACTTTGAAAAAAACTGTTTCTCAGCAAGGTAATGCAGAATAACAGGCTTTGGATATTCTATGAATTTTCCGTGGCACAGGAAATGCTTTGCTGCTCTACACAATCTCCAGAGCTCTTACTAATGGAAAACATCTGGTCAATGACTATAGATCAATAAGTTTGTCATTACATACTAATGACTACGGACGGCATGGTTACATAGGCATTTGTGCATTACATACAGTTTATGTTTGATTCAAAGGTTATACACAAATGTTATCATTATAGCCAAAAGTGGTTGTTTTGGATATTGAATTCTCATAATCTGTATCCAAATTTCTTGAAAACTAATCAGTTGTTATTATCTCGTTTGGCAGATAAGTTTTATTGGTACATTATATTAATAATTGTGTAAACTCATATTCAAAAAACCCTGTAATGAATGCTCAAAAATTAGTTTTATGAATTCAGAGAATGAAATACAAAATCTAAATTAAAATTTTTCCCAATTTACCAAAATTACTAAAATTAAAACTATATATATATATATATATATATATATTTAGTTTTATTTAGAAAACTTAAGTTCCCGTTTTCAGTACGTGCTGATAAAAAAAATATTTCAAACACTACATTTTATAATTATTAAACTCGAAACTTGATGCTGTGTAATAATTTGTTCTTGCATAATTCTCTTTTCTGCATTAAACTGTGAAATTGTTAATTATGGATCTAAATTTAAAGAGATTACTTTTGCTGATAATCACACTATTCCTTATAGCTCACCTGTTCAAATTTCCTTCTTCCAGAGTTTCGTATCTTAAGATCCAAAAACCTATTGCATATGTAGATAAGTTTTTAGTATTATGCCTTGTGATTACATATTTTTACAATTTTCAGCTTCCATTTCGGCATAAGCTGTGAAAAGTTTTTTCAATGCGGATGTCTTAAAAGTCATAATCTTGAGATCACTTTTATCCTCTATTTGAAGTAAAATTGATCATAAGATTATGATTTTTAAGACAATATCCTGTCTCTAAAACTTTTCAATGTTATATTTATATTGTGGAAATAAATAATCTTATTTACAGACAAATAAATGCATTTATTATGGTTTTAGTAGAAAAAAGTAAATCTAAGTTAACTTCTGTTTTGTGATTCTTTTTTCAACAATCCAAGGATGTTTTCACACAAAAATACCAGAACACATTGTAAAAGTAAGACTTTTTGCTTGTTAAGTATTTTCTAATAGATTTCTTTTCTTTTAAATTGCTATGTAAATAATATGAAAAATAGCTTATGTAAACATGAATGACATTTAAAAAGCAAATTTTTTACTTTGATATATTTGTATTCTTTTCAACATCAGACTGTAATGAAATTTATTTAAACATTATAATAATAAATGCATTATTAAAGCTAAACGGTATTAAAAAGAACGAAATTAATTGGAATAAAAAATCCATTCTCAAACTTTTTATAACAATTAGTTCTTAACACAATTATTCTATTATTTTTGTTAAGAAAAAAAAGAAACTTTAAATAATTTAAAATTTCTCCAGCAATTTACTAACTTATAATTTATATAGATTTACCTTAAATTTTTCCTTTAATCTACTTATATAATTAAGAATATATGTTTATGTTTTCTACTAACCCGTTCTCTTTTTAGGGCGTAGGTTATTTTTATTGGTGAACGTGGGATACTAAAATGGCGGAACAAACTTGCATGACCAATATCGAAATCACACACACACAAAATATTTGCTTAAGTATTTTTTCCCTCCTCTCCAAACCCATCAACTCGTGAGAAAATTATACAAGAAAAAAACTGGAAAATAGGTAACTTACTGGATCACATACAAAAATAGATAAATCGTGCTACCGTATAAATGACCGATCATTATAGCAGTGAATGACGATCTCTCGGTTTAATATATTCATAAAAGAAAATGATTGGGAAGGGGGGGGGTAAGTGATTCAAAGTCAACGCCAGTAACTAGCTTACTTTCCACGGAGAGAAAACTTCCACAGTAGCAAAAAGTTGTCCGGAAAATAAAAAAAAAAAAATCCTAGTTTCGTATTCATTCTGTCATGGCAACTAAAGGGATCGAGTGACGCTTGAGACCCTAGCGGCACGCGACCAGTCACGTGACTTGAGTCAGGAGTCGGGATAGAAATGTAAACGACTGTCTCGACACCCTTTGAAAAAGAGAAGAGTATAAAAAAGTGGGGTGCCATGATACGCGAGATTAATTCGATGTATATCCAGGCGTAATCGGAAGGGTGGGTGGCTAAGCTTTCCTTTCAGAAATGGCAACACTTCCACCCCCTGCTGGTGGATGTGTGTTTAACGCGGGTGCCGCGTGAGAAAAAGCGGGGCGGGTGTTTTCCGCTTTTGGTCACACATCGTACCGCAATGAGAGGGCATTTATGCACCCCAGGTCTTTGACGGAAATGGCAGACATACGCACTCGCCCACCCTTAAACGAAGGCTACTTGTTCATTTATTTTTCCATATCCACCCCCTGCTTTTTTGAAATTGATCCATCCGAAAAGCATCAATTCGATAGAGGATGTCACTTTTTTTCATCTTTCAATAAATAACATCGCTGCTCTGCGATACAATTCCCACTGCTTATCTTCTAGCTTGACTCTTTTCCTATTTTTGAGGTAAATATATTTATTTAAGAATGAATATTTATACGTAAGTTAAATATACAAAATTGCTTATAAATAAGTATCTTAATGAACAAGACATCACCAACATGACTTATTTCTTCTTGAGGGATTTTTAGTAAATTATTGTCTTCAAAGACACTCGAGTTATAGGATACACTCTTTATTATTAAAAGACTCAAATGTATTTTTTTATTTCTAATGGCGGGCACCCTTGAACAAGTATAGTACATTAGCCGCAACAAGGTCGGAAACTGGTTCTCATTTTATCGTTACCCGATGGGCACCTGTGAACCAAGTCACGGAGGTACGAGTAGCATCGCCGGACCACAAACACCACCACAAACCCGTTTATAGGGCGGGCCACATTCATCCATCATCTGAGGAAAGGACAAGAAACGCAGAGAGAGGAAGAGAAATTACATCCATGCCCGAGCCGGGATTCAAACCCAGGTCCTCCCCATCCGTAATCAGTTACGCTAACTACTAGACAGGTTGGGCGGCAGTCTCAAATGTATTAGGAAATGCATAAAATAAATTCTGTAAAATATGAAAATACAGAAAGGAAAAAAAAATTGTTGAATATGTTTTTCTATGTGAAAGAAAGGAAGTATGTACTTCTTAAATGAGTTGAAAAACGCTTTCTCAAATAATTTAAAATAAATTATTTTATTTGAAATTTCAGAGAACATAAAAACTGTTTCCTCCCAAGTACATTAAAAAATTAACATTGCACATTAAAAAGCCTTGTTATTTTTTAATGTGCAAAATATTACCTTTCTTATATTCTCCATCTTATATTTTTATTTAGAAAGCTTTCATGTTTTAACTAATTTTCTTCTTCGTGTAAGTGAATACAAATTTTTATTATTTCTTTATTGCCGAAAGGATTTCTACATACATTACAATTGAATGAACAAGTGATATAGATTTCCATTTTCTTTTATTTTATAGTTAGTTTTTTGTTCCCGTTAAAGAATATATATTTTCTATGCGAAAAAATAACTTGGAAATCGTCTGATGAATTTTTGAATATCTTTCATGTGTTAACATGTCTTCTTCTTATTAAAAAGCTTAAATTCTGATGCGATAATTTAATAAATTGAATATAATGGAGCTCTGTTAGTATAACACGCGAAGTTGGTTAATTCCTTCATTGTTAAACCAAGAAGGGAGTGGAAACATGTTTAATATATCTTTTCGTCAAACAATTTATAATCTCTCTGTGTTCTACAAACATACATTCAAATTCTCATGGTATAGATTTATATGTAAGCTTGAGATAATATTTTTTAAATTTATTAGTACATATTGGTCTCAGACATATGTTATTTATAGAAAATAAAAATAACCCTTTCTCACATAATTCATATATTTTCTTTCCTTATTCAAGTTCTATACCAATAAAACGCAGAAGTTTTGATTTCTTTACAACATAAACTATATCATAGTTTTTATTTTGAATTGGTGAATAAAGTTCCATTTACTTTTAAAACTTTCTCTTAATTATTATTATTAACAAAAAAATAATTTTTTATACCCGGAATTCTTTTTAATGAAAAGTAAAAACCTGACAAGAAAAAATTCAAAATGTGTTGAGTGAAATATTCTTTATGCGTTAATTACATTACACTTTAATAAACGTATAAAAGATATTTGCTTCGATGCATTTTGAATTAATTACTTTCTATATTGAAACTTTATTTTAAAAAAATAACTAGTGGAAATTATTTTAAGAGAGACTATTTTTGAAGTGTTAAAACTCTATTTTAATATTTGATATAAGATTTTTTATCTCCTTTTATTTGGATCGCATTAAATGAGATAATCTTAATGAATAAAAATAAAATATTTTCTTTGATATAAGATCTGAAATATATAAATCCAATCAGCATGTTACATTTGGAATGTTTTGTGTTTTCTTTAATATTTTATAAACTGAATTTTAATTTGAAAATTTGCTGAACTTATTTCGAGTTTCTTTTGACAATATAGATCAGACAGTTAGGGAATTTATTGCTGCAAACGTTCATGCAAAATCGTTTGAATAATTCTCCATAACCAAAAAAAGAATACGGTATATTAATTTATCATTTCTGAGAATATTTTAAGAACCATCGTAACATATGTTGCTTCTTCCAAAATTCCCGAATGACTCAGACTTTTTCATTCAAAATATAATTCTCCTAATAACATTTTGTTTAAGTGTCGTGATTTCTTCACTCAAACTTAATTTAAAAAAAATTTTATTGCCTTAACATGAAAATATTAATTTGAAGTATTTAAGTATAATGTTGGTCATTAGTTTTTGATTATAGTGTACAATTTATTTATACTCTCATTTCTTATAAAATTTGATTCTTTGATTTGAATTTTTTTTTATAAAAATTGATTTTATATAAAATCAGAACTAATCACTATATATTGGGTATTGATTGAAATGCAGCTTTTTCCATACTTAACATCATAGCAGTGATGTTTATCTGAATATGTTCTATTTTATTTTAAATTTGGTAAATAAAAACATTTTCTTTAAGAAATTACATTTTCTATCAGAATTAACAAATTGTTCAAACTTTGCTTATAAATTTATTTTAAAAGTTTTTTCTTTTAAAAGTGTTTGTATGTAACTTTAAAGTGATTATAATTACTAGTAATCACAAGAAGTGTCTTTTATTATATAATTATATATTCTGTTTAAAATGTGTATTTCTCATTCATCGTTGTTAAATTTCAAGATTTTAATTTCAAAATATCCTTATTATATATTTTTATTATTATTAATAACTTGCTTTTCTAATTCATGAAATTACATTGAATTGAACTTATTCTAATTCTTGAGTGAAAAAAATGCTTGGTTTCCTTTCCTTTTATTTTAGAATTGTTGTAAATTTTTCTACTTTTTCTCTAATTAGTACAAACATTCATGGTGTAGAAAATATCTTAAAAAATTTGTTTAATTGCATTAAGAATTTTTCTTAATACCATACAGGAATTATTTCTAAATAATTCATTTTATAAAATTAATTATATTTTACAACACATTAATTATTTTAATATTTTAAAAATAACTATTACTTTTATAAATGTCTTATAAAGTTATTGATAATATTATTTAATTTTATAAAAATAAGTTTTTCCATATAAGATATTCTGATATGATTTATTAATTCTATAAAACGCTTAAAAATAATATTTAAAATTTTCACAACCACATACTCTCGTTTATTCATGGCATACATTATAGTATTTATCATATATATTTAATAACATAATAATATTGCATCAAACTGTTAACGATAAGTTGAAAATGCAGTAGAAAAAAAGCAAAATAATATTAGAAATTAAGTAACATTTTAACTTTGCACCATTTTGAATTCCTAATATTTTGAAATATATAACTTGAAATGCTATTTTTTACTTCATCAATTTCTTCCTCACGATTTAACTATCTCAAAGGTATGGTGATCCCCTTGAGAATATTTTAGAGGTAGGGAAGAGTACTTACTAAAAAGGAGGAGAAATATTCAGGAACGGAATTAGGGGTTGAGAGGGGGGTTGTCGATGATGGATGAGGGTGAGAAGTCAATGAGTGAAACCACCGTTTTCACAGCGGATAGGTGTTCCATTTTTACAGCCATGGGAGGGAGTCGAGGTGGATCGTGGGGCTGGCACTCTACATATTCTACTAATTCCTGGGGCATATGCTCTCACCAAACGATCCCTCCAGGGCTCCCAGAGGGGGGTTCCGAAATCATTCGATATTGCCTTCAAACAAGATGTTCCCAATGAACTTGAATCGCTGCTACTTTTTTTATAATGTGCAGTGCACACCGCTGATCCGAAGGATAAGAAGTATCGCTTTATTACAAGTTATTTTTTGGACTTCATCAATATGAAAAGTGAGATGTTTTTTACTGATAGTGCAAGCTATTCACTTATTTTTTAACGTTTCAGTGAAACGTGAAGCGAATTTTAAAACCAAAAAAGTTCAACAGCTAATGAATAAAAAAACTGGAAAAGATAAGATATAGTATTTACATGTACTAATATTTTTCACGCATTTTCACGCATTCATAAAATTTCCCGTTAAATTCAATATAGATCATAGCAAAATATTCCATAGTACAATAAATTATGGAAGAACAGCTACAATATACACTATCGTTTTAAAAATTTAAGGTATTCTAAAAAAATTAAATTTATAGTTTTCCATACTAATAACTGGATAATACAGTTATGAAGTATTTAAAGGTAGTATCTCAGTATACCAAATAAAGGGTATTATAATAAGTATCGTCACAATAATATATCTTCTCCTTCTTCAGTGGCTTGGCAGCCCAGGATGGACCCTTGCCTTCCGCAGTATCGAATTCCAGGATCTCCTATCCGTGGCCCGATATCTCCAGTTCGCAATTTTTAAAGTTTTCAAGTCCTTTTCAATGCAGTCGAGCCATCTGAGTTTAGGCCTCCCTCTTTTTCGGGTGCCGAATGGTCTGGCCGAGAAGATCTTTTTATTGTATGGCTTTCGTCCATCCGGCACAGGTGCCCTACCCATTTTATTCTCTGAATCGTTATGTAGTTAACTATATCTGGTTCTCCAAACAACTTGTTAAGTTCAGATTTAGTTCTTCTTCTCCAGGCGTCGTTACATTTTTTATACCACACAATAATATATAGCAAAATAAAATAATCTTAAGCGAGACATGAAAAATAAATGTCAAATTCGTTTCAAGATGATGTTACATATTAACTTAAAGAATATAAAAAAATGTTGTCTTAACTAATACTTTTTGTACAAAATATCATTACAAATGAAAGTTAAACTTTACAAGAAATAGCGGAATGAATTAAATTTTATTGGAAATGAATGTTTACAAATTATGAACAGTAAACTATTTAAATGCAAATATTCATGAAATTTATAAGAAATAATCCTGAATTCCTGCTAATCGCACAGACAAAACTAAGCTGAATTCTTGGTATTATTAAAACCTTAAATTTCCTTTTTACTCAAAATACTTTGCGGCCGAGTTAGCTATTGGAATAACTTGCATTCAGACTGTTAGTTCAACATCATGTGGTTTTAATTATCACCTTCGGCGTCAGTTTGTAATTTTTGAAGATAGATGTTCATAGTGACTCGAGATCCATTTCCAACTGTAAAACCGCAATCGATTAAGATTTCACATGCAAAAACCAGAGAGTGATAAGCAAAACGAACTTTTAATGTCTGAAGAATAAACGTTTGGTGTCCCATCTAGTATACAACACCATTATCAAGTGGTTAGTCTAACGTAATTAACTTTTAAGAAGATTTAATGTTCATTGTCACGACTCTTGGTGGGATTTCAGGATTAAATTAACTTTTCTCAGTTATAGAATTGAATTCTAATTGTAATGAAGCGCTGAATAGACATACGCATCAAAGCATTTTAATTGTATTTTAAGTTATTGTGGTATTTCTTCTCCATGGGACACGCAAAACATTTCAATAATACTATTAAGATTCAGATTAGAAATAGAAATTTTTATAATTAAATATATTCTATCATATTTCAATAGATTGATCATAAACATGTACAAATACTATTCAATTTATAAAAATGTTTGATTGAAAAAAACCATAAATATTTAATTTTTTATATGAAAATAAAGCAAAATAAGATGTTTTAAAATTTTGCCTAAAAAATGAAATTATTCTAACTTTGCTTTAAAAAAAATCTTGTATTTTTGAAAACAGTTCTTAAGCTTAACAATTTTGTATTATACAATGTATTGTTCTAATCCTACTTTCAAAATTTTAAGCTAAATTAATATTTGGATATTTTCTCTTAATCTATTAAATTTGACTATTTAAAAGAAACTATTTCTGATTTGCAAAATTTACTTGTGTAAAAAGCTCACTATTAATAAAGTGACATGAATGTATTCAAAATGATAGTTCCCTCTTATTGAATAAAAGCACACACACAATAATACTCTCATCATAATTCATAATTGAATTATATTGTTCTTAATTTCTCTCTCACTTAAAGATATTTTAGATATCATATAAAAATAATTGTCAACATTGTTTAAAGAAAATTTACAAATAAAATTGAAGAAAACGTAACTGAATTATTTTCATAGACTTCAATTGAATAAATAATATATAAATATTTATCGAAAACAATATGGTATTTTTTAATCAATTTATTTCTTATAATTACGATCCAAAATATTGGGCTTGTTGACAAACTAATATACAATCAAATGATATACCTCTTCAAGCAATCAATGATGAAGATGCTATAATTAAAGAGATTTTTATGGTCATTTTATTTTACATCTTCAACTTTATTAATTTTTTATTTGTTCTGTTATTTAGTTACTTTATTTTTTATTTATTTGTAGAAAAGATTCATACGATGATTATAAATTGTAGTAAACATCATTGCTCAAAAAATTACAGCCATTGATTCTTTTTCCTTATCAGAAGTTAACACTACTTTTTCATTGCAAGTATCAAATATCTTGGTAAAAATTTACTGTACGGTCACCCTTGGCGATTTATTCAAAAACTTCACCATTTTGCACAAACAAGATTTGAAAAGAAAAAAAAAAAAGAAAAGAAAAAAAAAGAAAAGAAAAGAAAAAAAAGGTGGTTTTTTTTTCTGAAATTATTGAAATATTTTGTTTTATTTAATATCTATAAATATATTGTATTCAGATTTAAGTAATATTAATGAAAAAGATTTAAAAAACACTTAACTTCACACAATTAAAATGCATACCAAAATAAAAATATATAATATATAACTTTAAAACAGTTTATTAACATGTCGAATCAAATAACGATAAAATGTATTTGTTATACTTACTGCTTAAATTAGCTCTTTATGAGAATATATTTTGTGTTATGATAAAAACATTATTAAATATGCAAAGTATTTGTTCTTCCTTAGGTTTTTGTCTTAAGTGATAATAAAAAACATAATTAAATATATCTATGAATATTAATTTCACTGAATCATTATATTTTAAAATTGATAAATAACTGTTATTCAAAATTCTTTGATATAATGATATCCTAAAAATATTCTATGAGTTTCACATTTAGCCAGAATGTTGATATAATCAATTGTATTAATTTTAAATAATAAACAGAGTTTTTAATAACAGATGAAATAAACTTTTAACTCTACAAAATATTATATTTGAAATTAACGTTTATTGATTCGTTTTATTAATGCTTTTGAATTTTGAGACACCAATAAAATTTCAGTGTTTTGGACTATCAAATATATTTTTTAATTACCGGTTCTATCCATAAAAAATTATTTTACTTAGTTAATAAAAAAGTTATTTTGCCGAAACATGTTTTTAATATAAAAATATTTTCATTTAAAAAATTAATATGTGGTATACAAATCTTGAAATTCAAGAATTTTATATACCATATAGCCAAGACGATATATAATGAAGAGAAACTATAGCTGAAAGATTAAGGTTCCTTCAGGAGAATAAGAAATCGTTGTCTCGTTACCGTTAATCGTTAAAAATATTACTTATTCAAGTAAACGTTTAAATTAAACACCAGAAAATGTTAGATATATTGTTAATTTCATTTCCAGCTTACCACGATGATATTATCCCCATTTCATATGTGCTTTTAATCGCACAAATTCCGATGCTGGATACTGATCAAATACATGTGACATGCTTTTTATGCTAATTACCTCTGTTATTAGGACAAATTTAAATATTATCAAAAACTCTTTCTCAAAGATTTCTGGTACCTAGGTAAAATGAAAATTAGTAGTATGTTATTGAGTTTGGAAACCATTTAAACAGCTAAGACACGATTTCGTAAAGTTTTAAAAAATATTGTTAAGATATCTTAAAATGTATTTTCTATTAACTAATGATATGTATATCAAGAAATCAAGTTCAATATTATTCGTAACATTTTTGCCAAATTTAAACTGCAAATTGTTGGAAAAATTATGGAGTTAGTTTTTATTTAAATATAATAAAAAGACAAGTGCCAAGAGAATTATTGGTCATGCTTTAATTTTCTATTTAAATACTAGATCATAAATATTAAATAATAATTTGAAGTGTTAGTACTAAGCAGCGTAAATTTGCTTATTTCTTATCAATTTTTCACAGTTCTATCAAAAGCATTTGCTTTTTGAGTAATAAGTTTCTTAGAAAGCTTTTTAGAGCAAATTGACATTATTTTGTAAGGAATTTCTCAAAATTTAAAACTCAATATTTACTTCGTATAATTATTTATTCTATATACTATTTTGAAAATAAACCAATACAATCTTTAAATTAAAACATTTATAAATCTCTCTATTTCTAAATCTCTCTATTAAATCGCATATATAAATCTCTCTATTTACAAATATATTAATTAATAGCACTATTTAGTTAGAAGAATTTCATCTTTAACTACCGATCCCGCTTTTCATGACATTAATGGCAACAGCATTCAGAAATGAGGATTCA
The DNA here is from genome assembly GCA_026290005.1 of Latrodectus geometricus. Taxonomy (NCBI): domain Eukaryota; kingdom Metazoa; phylum Arthropoda; class Arachnida; order Araneae; family Theridiidae; genus Latrodectus; species Latrodectus geometricus. The sequence continues at coordinate 28,274 of JAPDSC010006525.1, forward strand.
ATTGTCATGTATATATAATTCATCATTTAGAGGTGGTCAACCGTTGCGCTTAATATGTCAGTCTGAGGTTAGGACATCCGGCAATCACCATTCATGTTATGAGATACTCAAACTGCTCATTGGCACAATGACATTTTACAATTATTCGCCCATTCTATGTGATTTACCAGAACAGGTTGTGTTTTTCATCTGAAAAATGCATGCACATTTACTAGATTGCTCTAGGAATATCTTCGAAATATTAATGTCATCGAATGGCCTCCAGCAGCTTCCTGATTTAAGTGTTTGATGGGTATCTTCAACAACTTTGGAATACCTCTAAATGCTTAGCTTGTTATATTAGTACCAGGATCAGCATTACCAACTATCTTCTGGTACTACAACCACCAGTGGTTTTTATTGATAAAGATCACTGTCTTTGTATGTACAAGTTAATAAATTAGTGAATTTTGAAGAAGTATCGATTCCGTTAAGAATCTGCTAGAATATTATAAGCAATTACACTGTTATTGCCCAGTTTGTTTTAAAAAAATCCACAAAATAATTCATTTTTTAAGTCAGTGCGAGTTCTAATTACCATATGATCCCTTATATACTTTTAATTTTCATAGAAACCTTAAATATATCTCTAAAATCTTGTTTTTTGTAGAAATTAAAAATTTAGTATTTCCCAATTAGAGTAATACTGATTTTAAGGAAATAAATAATTTTATTTGAATCGTATATGGTTGTGAAGGAAAAAAATTTATTATATATAACTCAACGTAGGAGATGGAATTAAAAGAATGGCATTTAGTAGAAGGAGAGTATGTGTTCTCTCATTTCCAGTAGTTTTGCAGTTAAAATTATAAATCTTCAGCTAAGTGTTAGCACATACAACCAAATAGGCTTTTTTAGTGTTAGTTCACTAACACTAAGAAGTACTCTTTTTTTCCTTCTCTTCTGACCTGAAAGAGAGAGAATGAAAGAGGGAGAAAAGCAGAAACATGAGAAACATGGGAGCCATACTGAGTGTGGACCTCTGAAATAGTATTGTAGCAGCATAATTTCATTTTTTTTTAGTAAGCACTAAGTTAACAAAAGAAAAAACTTAATTTTAAACTTAGAGATATTTAAGGGATCATGAATTTTTAAATTTTCGCTACTTAATGATTTGTTAGTTAAGTTAATTAAGTTTAATTTAAAATAGCTGTAAAAAGTCTTTTAATCTTCTATGGAAAGAATAAAGTTGACTTAACATGTGATTTTTTCACACATTATCAATAATTGTTCCTTAAATTTTCTCAGTTAATTTATGATTGAAAACTATGAAAATATTTACTTCAGATCACATCCATTATGATATGAATAGGTTAGACTATACTTAAGGATGCCCCTTTTATTCTGGCCAAGTTGTAATCGCGATTGTTTGCCAAGTTGGGCAAAACCGACTCATGTTCTGATCGGTTTAGATCCAGTGGAACCCCCCAAAAATTAAGCGCCAAATCTGGCACTCCCTATGGACCTTTTAGGGTTGCTGTTTCTTATTTTGGTGTTGCCAATTTAGATTTTTTCAGCTTTTAGTTTTTTGTTGTTGTCAAATTTAGTATATTTTTGTATTTTGTACCATTTTTTATTATTAATTATTTGTATTTAGCAAAATTATTTGTATTTAGCAAAAATTCATCTTGGCGAGGAAAAAGGCGACAAAAACAGGTATTTTGCTTGGCGAGAAAAAAATCGCCAAATTTCCGATTTGGGGGGGTATATCAAAGTAGTTCCGATCCAGTTGAGGTTCTGATTGGGTTATCTGATTGGTTACCTATTTGTAATTGGCGCGAACAGGAATGGCGCCAAAAAAAAAAAAAATCACCAAGTTCGCCAATGAGCACCCTAAAGTATAGTTTTACCTATGAATATTTCGTGGGAACAATACTTAAATGCTTGTGACTCTCTGATGAAAACTCAAAATTTTTTAAATTTCCCATCTATACAAATGTATTTAAATTTTTCCCACTAAATGACATTTGCTTTAGTTTTTAGTGCCTTGCTTGAAAAGCAACGCCAATATCAAAATTCTTATTACTTAATATGATCTGTGATTTTTCAATTCTATTCCATCGTTTTTCTAGAGACCATTTTCGTCAAGTTTAATGAACGATTAAAACATTTTTTTCAGAAAAATAATTACTATAAAATAAATAACTCAGTAAATTATCATTAAATCATTAATAATTTAAATAAGATGAAGATATATTATGTTTCTGAATCTTTGAAGGATATTTAACATTCAAATGTATTTTGCACCTAAAATTTGAACAAATGGGAAAATGTGAACACACTTGTAATGGTAATACTGTGTTAAACAAAATAAAAATATAGGAAAATTTCGAATTAATTGTACTCTTTTAACATTTGAATAACTTTCAACAATTCATAGAATTGTAATTTCTTAAAAACAATTTCTGTAAACAGTTAAAGTTGGTTCAGTAAATCATGACTTTTTAAAATTTCAGAACTTTTACCATTTGTTCAATTAAATTTTTTCTAAAATGGCTGTAGTTGCTTTTTTATGCTTTATGAAAAGAATAAATTTATACCACTGTAATATTTACTTATTAGTTATTTTTTCGTTCTGAAAGTATGTTAATTAATTTATGATTGAAAAATATGCGAAATTATTTATTTTTTTTAAGTAATTATTGTAAGTCATTTATTTGTTCGTATGTATTGTGACATAACGAAAATGAAAATTGAAAATTTTATTTGATGTGACAGTTTATCAAATAAATGAAATTATTTGAGTAAATACATTGTATGTTTGTAATTTCAAAAATTTAAATTTTTATTGAAATTGAAATTTGAAGTGATTCTTTTTTTTTTTTTTTTTTTTTTTTTAATTATTTACCAACAAATTATAAATATTCAATGTAGAGCTATAAATTCTGCATTACTGTTTCAATAAAAGAATACGTAAATATGTAGCATCAATGATACAACTAAAGAAAAGTGTGTAATAGAATTTCTGTCATTTCAGAATGTGGAATAAAAAGAATGTAATTTTCTTTTCTTTCAGCTCTTCAAATTAACTTATAATGGATTCCTGCGGGAAGCTCAGATGGACAAAAGGTAAAGCACTCGAATGGAAATTCCGCTTAGTTGCGTTGAAAAGAGCGGCTGTAAAACAAGAGTGTCGTAAAAACGGTCGAGAAAGAGCTCGGTCGCGTGTCCTATCAGCGGGAATCCCAACAAAGCAGGACAATAAAAATATCCAGCTCGTGTCATTCGGCGAAATCCAAATCGGCAAATCTGCTGAGCAAGTTAGCGATCCAATCCTTATTCTCCCCGAAGGCTGGATCATATTGCATCGTAAGCGACATCGCAGCTCCTCAGGTTGTCATGGAGATGACCTCCACGAGATTTGAGTTACGTTGGGTAGTTGCTGGGCGTTTCCTTAATTAGGCGGAGCAACTCTTAGCCACGCCTTTCATATAGGATGAGTGATGTGTTTACATTTTCGTAACGATATGACAGGTTTACACGGTTGCGAGAAATCGAAACGGGTCTATTTCCTAGTGAAAAACAAATGTTTTGATTGGAATGGATTCGATAGATTTTATCTGCATCTTTTCTTTTCAAGACTGTTTATATGAAGCTATTTCATGGCTGAACAAGAGATGCTTTCGGCATGGCTGATTTCTATAAATCATTAATAATTTTCGTTATATATATATATATATATATATATATATATATATATATATATATATTAGCACTTTAATGTAAAATGTTATAAACTTAAGCAATAAATACAACGATTGTAATTTTTTTTCATAGCTGAAAAAGAAATAAAAAATCAATCATTCTTATATATTTTTATGAATTTCTCAAATCATTTACATGAGTATAGTCATAGTCAAATAAAAATATTCAAGGCAGCAATTTTAAGAATATTTTATTTAAAATGATACCATATACATGAAAAAATATATAGATAACTTGAAAATTGAATGCTAACATTCATTGAATTAATAATGGGATTATTTTAAAGAAAAGCTAATGATATGGTTTTAAGACCCACAGTTAATTTTTTTAATACAAGAATAATCAAAACGCAGAAAGAGTTAATGTTGATAACTTTTGAAAATTTTTTAATGGTAAAAGGCTGAAAGGAAACAACACAACCTCATGAAAAATATATAGCCTATAAATCTTACTAAGTATTTGTATTGATTTAATATTCTTTATAAATCGATAGTGTGAATATATATATATATATATATTTTTAATTTCGAATTTTACTTTTATTTTTTTAACATCAATTTCACTGATATTATAAGTTTAATAAAAAGAGTTTTAAATATTAATTTAATTTTGTTATCGTTTTAGCAAATATGGATAGTGATTTTTGATGATTTTAAAAATTATTACGATTCAAATTGGATAGAGCTTTTTGGCTCCAATCTTAAAAGATTTAATAATTTGTGAATTAATGAATTTCTTTTCTGAATAATGACCAAATGTAATAAACGTGTCTATAAAAAGCTTCTAGAATTTAAATTGCAATGGCTACTTTTTTCCAAATGGTTGGAAAATTTAATTTTGTCTCAGAATTAGAAAAAGCATTGAGTTCAAAATGTTTTCCTTGTCAATTACAAATAACTTGGAAAATGACAAAAAAAAAGATCCTGTTGATTAGCAAATTAAAATGACTTTTTATAATGTAAGCTATGAAACAAGATTATTTATATGCCATTAAAAGGATATGACTTTAAATTAATAAAATCTAAAATAAGATTGCTTCATTTTAGAGAGTTTAATAATAAATTCCTAAATTCAAATGGTAACAAATTAAATGCAGTTAAATTATTCAACATAAATTTTCATTCATTTATTAATAAATTAAAGAAATTTATAAAATATTTGAAAAACGTGTAAGAAATATACGAAATATAAAAGAGATGCGAAATAGTTTTTGTTATTTCTACCAAGTTGTTTCAAAATGAAGTGATTTGGAGGAATGTTTTCAGTGAAAATATCAAGATTTTTTTTTTAAAAAGAAATCTGTAGTATAGAAATAAATAAATAAATTATGTTAATTGAATTTTTTCTGAAAATAAATTGTATAACTTATTAAATTGATGCTTTTTGTTCATATTTTGGAGGTTTCTATAAAATGGTATATAAATAGAGAATACTGTGTTTATAAGGAAAGTAGAGGTTTTTAGATTTCAAATGATCGTTGTAGAGCATAACTATACAATTCTCCAATTATAATATATATATAGATTTTTTTCTTTTGTTAAAAGCAATTGTCTAACTCAAAAATATTAAATCAAGTGTAAAGTATTTTGATTTTCAGACAATTTTATTTGGGTTAGTTTTTGAAGGTAGATAAAAAAAAAATTGCATTAAATGGGATAAAAATGCAAAGTTTCAAAATTTAACCAAGATAAATAATTTTAAAGAATATTTGATAAAAAAAAAATATTAAATCGTGCACACTGTTTTACTCAGTGCATTTTGGAAAAAAAGGAATTTGATGAACTGAAAAAATAACCGCAATGGAAGAAATTATATAATTTCTCACCTCAAAAATGATCGTAAAAAAATAAGCTTTATCAAGATTCACCAAAAATTTTATAATCGTTGATGAAAGTTAATTTACTGTACTAAATATATTAACAAAATTTTATTTCAAGACAGTTAATATGAAAATCAATGTAAGCTAAATATAGTATACAGAATAACTAGTATGTTAAAAATTTTTGATGGAAAAAAATTTAAGTTAATATGTATGAGTAGCTTATATATGGGTTATAGTTGTGATATGGTCGAATAACGAAAGATTAAGTTAAGAGATATGTCTTAAAAATATGATTAAATTAAGAGGTTTGTTCTTATTAGTGATTTTGTCTGGATAAGAGCAGATGGATGAAATTGACATTTCTTTTACAAAGGATTAGAAAAAAGTTATTGAATATCTAGACAAATAAAAACATATTTAATGTCATCAACAGAAATCAGATTGTAGATTTTTCTTATTTCTCAATGAAATAAAGTTTTGTATATATAATATTTTAGATAGGCTGAAATAATATTTAAAATAGGCTAAATAGTTTCAAATAATATTCATATTTTGAATAGGCTTATATCATAATAAGTATCAAATAATTGCAAACTTTCGTTAATTTAAGTTCAAACAGATCAGACTTGTGATCAAAATAAAGAAAAAATGTATGTATGTATGTATGTATGTATGTATGTATATGTATGTATGTATGTGTACATAATAATCGAAATCTTTGAATAAATCCATTCATATTTTAGAAGAAATCCAAAACATATGAAAAGGATTTGTCACTTATAATTTTTAAAAGAATTTAATTGAAAATATTTTGATAAGAATGATAAGTTTACGGGAGATTACTGAAAATAAAATTGTTGGACTTCAAAATGTATATATTAAAATATCTTTCCTTATATATTAAATTATTAGTGTGATACTAGGCCTTAAGATCTTTTTTAAGATTATTGTTGTATATTTATATATTCTACTTTATGCACTTATAAAAAAACCGATTAAGGTATATTTAAGCCCTCTATGTGTATACTATTAAATTTCTATTAAAGTAATGTTTATTATATTCAACTAATGACAGATTCAAGATTATCAGAGTTTCTTCTTAAAAGCAAGTATCAATTTTACATAATTCATGTATAAAAACATATATATTACTTTAAAAAGTTTCAGTAAATTAAAAAGATAAAATGCACTTATTTTAATTCAATTTTTGATTATTATCTTATATTGATATTGTGGGTAGAAGGAAAATAAGATATCATATTTTTAGATTATAACAATAATAAGTTACAATAATTTAAAAGGAATTAAATTGATAAATTAAAATAAATTATGAATGATTTGTTAAAGATTTTTAACTTTATTTATTAAATTTCAAATGAAGAACCAGATACTTATATCAAAATGATTTTATCTAAAGTTATTGTTTATTATTTGAACAAAGGTATTGAAATAATATCAAATATTTAGTCATTCAATTTTCTTTTTACTTGGTTAGGACATTCAGTTGTTATTAAAATTAAAATATTTTTTTCCAGTAATACATCTAAACCTACATTGAAGTGTTACGCATTTTATATACTCTCTTAAAATATAATTTATAACTTTAGAAATATCACTTACTTTAAAATTTAGCGATCTGTTTAACCCCTCTTATTTTATTTTAAATTATAATTTGTACTTTAAAGAAACAATTAATAAAGGATACTATTAATTATTAATATTAAAGTTTATATACTAATGTTTTAATATGAACATAAAAGTGAAATTATAATTTCCCTTATAAATTTTGATAAATTGCTTAATTTCAATTAATTGTACTTTCTTTATTATGCAATTCAGAGTTTTCTATCAGTAAATTTATGCTACTAAGGCGTTAAAGAAGTTAACTTTTGGCTTTTTTAAATCGTTGATTTGGATTTCAGATTTATGTGACAGACATAGAGAGATTGTTCCACATATTGCATATGTTTCAATATACTCTAAAATTCATTCCAAAGTAATGCATGGAATTCCGTCAGAAAGCACTGATAATTGCTATTCTTCTTAGAGAATATTTATAAGAAAAGAGAAATATACTGATGAGCTTAAGCAACTTAAAAAAGCCTTACTCTTATGGAATTTTGCTTAGGACATAATGTATTTTTAATGCAAACCCTCGTGAAAAATATTAAGTAATACATATCCCTAAACTATGAAATGCCAACAAAATTCCCACTTTAATTAAAAGATTAATATGAAAAGGATTAAAAATGAATTCCCATACCTCAGTTTTCTTTACAAAGTCTCAAAATCAAAAATTCTTCTCCTAAGTTAAATAATCACCAAATATTTTAATACTTATAGTATTTGTCATAAATAATAATGTACTTTGAGTTTCGCAGGGCAAAAAGCCAATGTTTGTTTTCTTGTTGCAACATACCAGCTGAATTTTAGTGATGGGTGAAAAGATCTCAAAAGCAGTAATTTCTTTTCGGCCGACGAAACACAAAGGTCGTTGATCAAAAACTATTTATCACCAAGCTGAATGGAATGAAGCTAACAAGGAATATCGACAGCTCAGAACATAAGCTATCTCGACTAAAAAACCAAAATACTGCAGCACCTCCCTTTGACATTTCATAGACTACTTAATGACGCCTCGCCTCTGAGCTAATGGTCTTCTTTCTCCCATTTGGTCTTAGCAGGAAAAAAAATGGAGAGAGAAAAAGAAAAGGCTACATAATAAAGCTCAACCAAATCAGCCTTCTAAAAGAATCTTCATCAAAAGCATCTGATCCCCCGTTCACTTGATAAACGACCTTCGTCTTGTCTCCTCTTTCGTGCCATTTCTCTTCTGCACCATTTTTCTTTTCCTTTCCGATTCTTTTTTTCTTTTTTCTCGTGTGTTCTTCGTTTTCTTCTTTTGGAAATTTATTTATTTATTATTTATTTTTCATAGAGAGAAGCCTCGACTTCCTCGCTCCGAGGAGTCCCGGATGCTCGGGAAACAAAAGACGAGGAAGAGAGCAGGCGGAGAGGAGAGGACTTGGACACGTCCTTAATGGGTTGGTCCATTTGTCATGCCCGCGGTCATCAATCCACTGGGACATTAGGTTCTTCAATAGATGCCTCCATGTATGCGTGTGTATATGTGCAGATATGTCGCCATACATACTCTCTGTTCCTTTAACGCTGTAGTGGTGCTCAGTTGCCTTCGCGAGCTTCAGTTGGTAACTTTCTCTCCCTGACAGTTGCCAAGGAGCTATACACAAATTATCAAACTCAGTTTGTTGTGCCACTGGGTGTAAATTATTTCAGAAAAGAATGAAATGCTTTAAATTCTACATTAAACATTGCTACATCATATGTGATTAGGATATTCATTGCTTTTTTATTATTTTCTCTTATTATTGTTATTGTTGCATTTTATCAATCTAGTACGAAATAAAAATAACTCGTAACAAGCTCGAAGAATTCCTTCATTGCTGCTTATGAAATCTTAACATAGCAAGAAATCAATTATCAATAACTTTTGGCAGTTAGGAAGTTAATTTGCACTATATTCATCAGTCACATAATGTTAAATTATAGTCAATACTCACACCCGGGATGCATGGTCATAGAATAAATTTAAGTTTTAACTAATTTTATTTAGTAAAATGATATTGGTGTCACTAAATAATGCACTTTTTCAGAATAATTCAATCTTCGTTTGTGTATATGCATTCACTGATTCAAAATATAACCATATCAAACATTGTAAATCCCAAAAATGTTTCTTGTCTTCAACATATTTTGAAAACTATCTTCTTTCAGTTTGGATTTTAGTAGCTGATCCAGAAATAAAACATTTTTTTCTTCGTGAGAAATTGAAAACTTTTGTAATATAAAATTATGTACAAGAAATTCTTGTGTAATAAATTTGATTTTTTATGCTTTGTCGAATGATATTCTCTTCTAATATTTTAGTTTATTATTGTTCAATTAATTACGTATTGAAGAAACTAAACATTATAACAAACTGTTAAACTGACATAAAAGCAAACATAAAGAATAAATTCAAATAGCTGATATTTATTAGAAAAACAAACATTATACTGGCAATAATAAGAGATTAAATTTTCCAGAAATTTAGGGAAACCTAGATCATGAGAAATTAGTAAACAGAATAAACTCTTCTGGTTTCAATAACAACACCCAAGCACTTGGACATTGATTCATGAAGAGATTGGATGGCATACATAAGTACAGTTGCCCCGGCCACCAATATAATATCATACTTCTTCGACCATAATGACATAAATATGTTGACGACCCAGTAGTTCGTCAAACAATGATTAGAGTCTTTCTAAGGGTAAGGGATCAAAGAAACGTGCTAGCCAAATTTGTAGCTATATTTTTGGTCTAAAGGAATACAATACTAGAACATGCTGTCTTTTTTTACCCGATAGCAATATCGATCCTTGCAGGGATCTAATAGAAGGTACACTCGAATATCACAACAAAAATGTAATGGATACTATTCGATATTCTGTCAGTGGAACAAGAGATAATCAAAATGTGTATCTGTTTATGACTCATAGTACCGTTCCAAGCAGTAAACGAGTAGGTTGATGTAAAACGCACTCTAAAACCTTCATTCTTCACGATGCAGCTAAATACTAATAATGACATCATGATGATGAAAACATAACTGAGATTCATCTGAAAACAAGACGTCACGCTATTTCTACATTCTTGTTACTCTTTGATCACTTCACTGAATGTGCTTCTGTCCCTCACGAAACGCCAAGGGTAGATGAAGTCATGATGGAGCTAATTGTTCATGCCGACTCAAAATTCTTCGAACAATTGTCTTACAAATAACTCCATTTCTTGATTCAGGACTCGTATAATATTACTGTACAATCCGCTAAATTCTGTTGGTAAAAATATTTGTGTCTTCTCTTCAAATTGTGACAGCAGACAATTGAAATCTAGTATGTCGTTAAGTGAAACTGCCTTCAGCTAAACATTTCCATATTCTGCAGACAGTAATAAGAATTTGACTGATGTGATCGGCGCGTGTGATACTGGAATAAAAATTATAACTATATTCCTAGCAGACTGTAAATCAAATCTCATAAAGTCAGATATACATTAATATGAGCATTTTTCTTCCCTACACAGGTGTTACAAAATGTTTAACTTGATAATAACATTCAAAGGCAATTTGTATATGGGAAATCTACTATATAATTCATTTATTCAAATATATTTACTATAGCCGACTGTTTCATATGAATACATAATAAAACTAGTCATTTGATATCACAGCATATTTATCCAGTTATGCAAATTTTATATATGAGGTGTATCGACTTCTTGGTATAGCAGTTTTAAAGGTATAGTAATTACCTTCATGGAGATCTCGGGCCACGGATTGGAGATCCTGGAATTCGATACTGTGGAAGGCAAGGGTCTATCTTTGGCTGTCAAGCCACAGAAGAAGGAGAATGCACAACAAAGATAAACAATTTTTCGATAGAGCCTATTATATTCAGAAATAAATTTAAGATCATTTATGATAGAAAATCCTAATTATTTTGAGAAATGTGTCTTGCTATATTTGCAAATTTGATGTGATATGTTGGAGATAAAGTTATTCTTCTCAAAATAATTAGAGGTAATATGATTTTAATATAAATTGCAGATGAAAAAATGTCTTGTTGACTAATATAGGATAGAGGTATTGAGAAATATGGGATGGAAAACTATATTAGACGACAGAAAATTTTATCGATAAATATATCCATTAATAAAAAATTACGTAATTTGAGCTTATCATGAAAACAAACTATGTATCATGAAACTTACCTGAGTTTTAATTAAAAGAATTTTTTTTTATTGAAAACTGCACAGGAGCACAAAATAGACAACCATTAGAGGCATTATTCAGAAAGAACTGTTTTCTCTTTCTTGTTTTGAACATGTTTACATAATTGAACATTTTTTTAGTAATTGAATTATATTTGAAGGTGATCGATAATATAAATTATTTTTCCAGAAATATTTATAATATTTACAAACTAACATGAGATATCTATAATATTTCATGTTAATTCATACTTGAGAAACATATAGGCTAATGAAATTTGAAAAATATCTGATTGCTGCTTTCAAAAAATCATCCAGGAGCCTGAATGAGGCTTGAAATTACTATTGAAGGATTGCTTCAGAAATTTATGAATTTCATGTCTACATATTATTATGAAATATATATAATACTATATTGTGAAATAGAGATTGATGGTATTTAGCCATTAAATATTAGAGAACAGCTGGCATCAGAACTTAGGCAGTATTTTTTAATTATATCTTCAGCTATTTTTTTTTAATAAATACAGAAGCTGTAACTGAGAAAAATCGAAATTATAATGTTAACTGATGAACCATTATGTAATCGGTTGTGACCATCGTTTCGAAGCATCATCCTAATCATTAATGTTTGATTTGTTGATTCAAAATCCAATGAATGACCTGATTTCTTATAAAAAATTTATTTGTGCCCCAGTTGGCATTAAGTGACACACATTGATACGAAATGTTCAGCATCAAGCTTTCATTCTTGTTCTGATGTTCTTGATCGCCCAGAGAAATCTATTATTGCCTTGCTCTTACTTTATCCATATTCTCATTCGATGATGTGACGAAATTACACTAATTACCAAAAATTAGGAAAATTTGACAAAAAGAGCTATAACTTTCTCAAAAATTAGCTAATCTCAATGAAATTTGAGTATTGTCAGTGCGTGTCTGAAATTAGAAATCTGGTACAGTGAAATCGGAACAATTGTCTCCAATTATCAATTGACTGAACAATTTTTATGGTGAACTATTGGGAGATTAGACGCAGGACAAAGTCAGACAGAAGTGGCTAGATGGCCCAATATTAACCCGTCTGTGATTCATGGACATTGGGAACAATTTCTAACCACGGATTTAACAGCCAGGATGCTCAGCCAAGGATAGACAAGCTTTATCACGAGTGCCACTGACGGATATTTACCATTATGCGCACGAAGGAATAGAATAGCAACTCTGACTGAACTTAGTTCCAAGCTCCGGAAGATTGGTATCCACATCAACCATTCGTTGAAGGATTCACGAATGTAATCATTAGGTGACGTACCAGTTATTTTCATCCTACTCATGTCATGCCATTGGCAGGAACATTTGCAATGGGCATGTCAACATGTCCTCTAAACTCGGGATCAATAGAAAATTGTTTTTGTTTTTTTTTACGGGTGAGTCCAGGTTTTGCATTGAATAGATAGTAGATATAACAAAAGGGGTAGTAGATGTAACGGAGCACCTGGTCTGTATCTTTGGTTATTAGGTATTACTCCATCACGTAATACATCTGGATATGACAGAATTGCAACGAAATTTGAAAACAGAATTACAATATTCTATTTCAGTAGAGATCCATCGTTTGAAATTGCAAAATGAGAAGTAATAAGATATTGTCACTGAAATATATAAAATATTTACAAAGTTTCTATTACGGAAAAAAAAAACATGGCGTAAATATTTCAATAAGAAAGTCATTTGAAGAGAACGTGGAAATCGTTTCCATCTATCAAACATTACTGAAAGAGATGCACACGGGCATATGGATTAGGCAGAGTTCTGTATTTGAGATGGTATCTCTTTGGGTGTAAGCACTGACCTCCATGTTTTTTTCCCGTGGAAATGTTTATGCTCACATCTATAGAGATGACATCTTGGATGCTTATGTACGAAAATATGCCGGAGCAATAGGTGATGCTTTCGTGCTACAGGGTGATAATATGAGACTACACAGGTCTCACATCGTGAATGCTTATCTTGAGCAGAAAACAATTGATTGAGTGCATGCTGAGGCCAGCACGATCACCGACTTTAACCCAATTGAGCATGCCTGAGACGCTCTAGGACGACGTGTAACTGCTCTCAATTCCCCTCCCAGGACACTAGTCATGCTTTCAACTGCTTTGAAAGAGCAATGGTTCGCACTTCATGCACAATAAATTGATAGGAAATTTAAGAGCATCACTCATAGTTGTATATGCTGTGTTGCTTCTCAGGGGGATCATACCCCACAATAAAGGTACTTTTCTCATACCAAACATTTTACTCCTCCCATTTTGTTCATTGTATACATATACTCATTTTCATAACGTCATAATTGTTTGGTTATTTTTTTACATTATTTTGTACCTTCTTATGTGTTTTATAATGTGTATAGATTTCTTTAAATTCCAGGCATAACTGTTTGTGTTATCGTCATTTTTGTAAGTTTTCCTTAATTTATGATAACCATTGTAGATCATTAGTCATTACAGTACATTAGTTTTTAAGGAGATTCCACATTAGCAAAACAAAAATGAGCCATCCTCGATTTCTTCATACATAGTCTGTAGTCATTTTAGAACACTTTGAGTAACTATGAAACTCAAAAACGTGAATGAATGATTTTATCATTTTATTAACAAGACATATTAAAGTTTTTAACCTGAATAGACTGTAGAAAACTATATTTCAACATTTAAACCTTTTTTCACTCTTTTTTTAAATAATGAATTTTCTGTTGAATTCGTTTGATGTCTTATAAATATCTGTGCTTAGTTCAAAATATTCATGTACTTTGAATATTGCCTTAAGTCTATTATATTTTGAGTAACAATTAGTGGATAAACTTGAAAAACATTTTTTTTTAAAATATTGCTGTTTTCAATTATTTTACTAGGTTAATTATTTTTACTCGAGATCTTAAATTTATTCATAAATAATTTTTTGAATATAAAAGCTTCCTTCTCATTTTTATATTCTACTTTGATGATTACCGCAAATGCAGCAACATAGAAATCATGTGAAATTTACATCACGTGTTTGAGACGATGAGATATACAAATCATTAGTATTGCAGCGTATACGCTCATGGCTAACGACTGTAGTGCTTTTTACAAGCACGACATAAAGAGAGAGAAGTTGCCAATTTAAAGTACGTCAATTTTGTAAATTAAGCCTAATAATTAGATACATCGAGCGTCTTTTGAACAAATTTCTGAGTTTAATGAAGAAAGAATAATGGCCTATAGGGATTACGAATTATTATTAATTATCATCAGAAAAATCAGTGATTGTTTTGGATGAAACTGTACAACTGCGATGCTGATCTGTAACTGGCAAAAATTGGAAGACTAAGAATGCATCCAAAGCCTCTTTGATTCTATACCAAGATGTGTGGCAGTGGTTATAGTCAACTATGGTATCTACATTAACACTTTATTTTGTCTTCATCCACACTTCACAAAAGGCGATAATTTCAATCATTTGATCTTTATATAACATGTTATTTAATATAAAATGTTTTCTATGATATCTTTGATCTTTCTTGAGGTTGCATTTTGATTGGCCAGTAGTGTATTTATATGTTTCTCAAAGTTTTATCCGTAATTCTTTATACTGTCATTTTTTGTCCAGACTTTTCTTTCCTATATGAAATTATTTATTAATTATTATTTTTTTACCAAAAATTAATTATATATTTTGTTTCAATTTCAAAGGTAACTATCAATTACTCGATTTGATAAATATTGTGAAAAAATTACTATAGTATCAAACAAAAGATTACAAAAAAAGTATTTATAATTTTTATTAAAAATACATTTTCTTACTAACAAAACATAGTGAAGCACCTTCCAAATATATTTCAAATCATTTTTGATTATTTTATCAAAATATGTCCAAAAAACAGTTGGGTGGCATATGCTTATAAATAGAATTATCATATTCCATAGAATTGTGAATTACCAATTAATCATATATTAATTAATATAATCAGATAACAAATAATAAAATATTAATTATTATTTTATCTTCTGATTTTATAGAACTTGCCTTATTAATTCTCAGACTATTTTAAAGAAGCAATGAGATTTCTGATGCAAAGGAGCTTATGCATATCTGTATCGCTAATAAAATTGACTTATTTGTTTTAATGCTTTCTTTATATTTATTGTATACTGTTATTACCTTTAAGAAAAAATAAGATCAAATCTTCAAGACTGAATATATATGAATAAAATTGTTCTTTTTTAATAAAATGCTAATAATCTTATGGCATTTAAATGCACAAAGAAATGAATTGTACAATTGAGAATCAAAAAGTCTGTTTTAACCAGAAAAAAATGAAAATGTATATACCACTGCAGAGAGATCCAATGTAAAGGAATATTTCTTAACCGTTTGAATACTGAATAGTTTTCTTATATATATGCTAAAAGTGCGGAATGAAATGCGTAGTAATTTAATTAACAAAACAAGAGAAGCGCTATTGCGCTTCTCCGCATTTTTGGCGCATAACAAGCGAAGCGCGATAGCGCTTCGCCGCACTCAAACGGTTAAGGAAATAATTAATGCTCTTTTCTTGTGAATTTATATTCTTTTTATTAAAAGGAGATAATAGAGAGTTTCCAAGCAAAATAATTATACAAGGTGCTATTATTTAGTGAAACATTTTAAAAAACTAACCCTTGTCTGTAAGAATATAAAACTTACTGAATGAAAAGAATACGATCACAAAAAACAATGAATTTTTAGAATAAGACTGATGAAAAATATTTTATAAGAATCTCATGTGAATACTACATGTGTATATTAGTCAATGCTTATATGTGGGATTAGAAAAAAATATATTAAATATTGATAAAATTTTAAAAAAATAAAAAAAAATTACAGATTAACTTTTTTAATGGATAAAAATTAAATTAAAAAAAATGAAAAGAAAGAATAAATTAGAAACATTAAAAAAAATCATATTATTCTTTAAGCTATTAAGAAATCAGAAAGCTATTGCTTAAATTAAATACATTTTTATGTGATAAAACTGAAAATTTATAGTATTGCTTAGGTTAATTCAAAATTTTATGATTTCAAATTTTGTAACTTGCTGTCTCAGTTTGTTTCAACCATTTTTTCCTTATGCATTTTTTTTTTTTAATTTAAGAAACTATTTTTCTTGTGCAGCAATATAACAAACAGTATGTAAGAATTTAATATTAAACTTTTTATTCTTCACATCTAATAATATTCAGGAGGCTTATAAGCAATTTTTTCTTCTATTATAATAAATCATTCTTGGTCCTTTCTTTTTCTAATACATTTACTGATATGATTAAAAGAAAGAAAATTGATATCAAATGGTTTCTCTTGCAATAAATTATACATTGATTTCCAAATAATGAAGTTAATGCATAAATATTCACTGACTTTTTAATTTATATGAAAATTTATTCATGTAGGATGTCTTAATTTGAAATAATAATTAAAATCATATCTCTTTATCAAACATGATTGATTATTAATAAAAGCTAAAAAATTTACATCCAACACATGCCATTTTTTGTTTATTAATAAAAACGTTGTGTTTTAATTATTGGTATTCGATTAAAACATCTCTCTTTCAATTTTCTATAAAAACCAACAAATGAAATTAAAGTGCAAATGATATTATCTTGGTAATTATGATGGTTGCTCATCATTCTTTCCCATTTTCGAGTTTTATTAACTGAGAAATAACTTAAATCCAAGAAAAGTGGCTATGCATCAGAAACAATGAAAGAACAACCCCTTGAAAAGTCATCTTTTCCACCCAGCAAAAACTTTTTACGTTTGCCTCTGCTGTCTCTCTCCTCTCCTACCCCTCCCCCCTCCACGTCAATACTCTGAATACCCTCCCTAACAGCTCCCTATCAACCTACCCCGGTCTGTAATCGGGGCACAAACGATAAGCGGAGATGAATGGCCGAATATGGGGGTGGGACGGGAGTGGTGCACGGGGAACCCACGTGATAAATGATGGCCCCTCCACCCTCTTCCACCCTCTCCGGCCCCGATGCTTGGATGATTTTTGACGGGGGCCCCGGCCCCATCCCATCCCAGTGCGCACAAGACGTGGATGAATGGTCCGAAAGAACGAACAGAGAGAAAAGAGAGAGGGCTTTGCTTATCTCTTTGTTAGCCCTGGCGATACGAAAAGGTGGGGGAGGGAATGGAAGAGCAGAAACTCCGAAAAGAATGAGGAAGAGCAAAGAGGGAAGGAAAAATTGAGATGGGGCTAAGACGCTCCGTATCCGCCGCCCCATCCTTTGGAAGATGCTCGCTCTCTCTTTCTCTCAAGAAAAGAGCACGAAGAGTGGAGCGCGCGAGGAGAGAAGGGATTTTTGGCGCACAGCGAAGAAACGGTGTAAGTCGTCTGCCACCAGACAATACACACCCCATCCTCCCCCACTTTCACCGAAGTGCTTTATTGATGAATATGCGATGATCGCTTGTTGTTTGGGCACGGCTCTTCATTAATCACAGTTAGCACTTGTCCGTCTCCTTTTGAGAAATTTTCGGGAGAGCGTTTTCCGAAAAGGAAGAAGTGATGGATTTCGGAAGATGCATTAATTATTTGGCTATTTTTACGCGATTAGGTGCAAGCTGCATGCAGTTGCACTTATCTTTAGGTGCTGCCTACGAGTTTCTTACTTTGCCCACCACCATAAATTACGCAATTAGTAATCTGGTAAGTCAGCTTTCAATTTACCGTTGAGAAACTCGACTGATTAAAATGCATTTCATTTATCAAAGCGTAGAAATGCAATATAACTCCCAGCTTCATGACAGTTTGCAATTATTACAATGATAAGCATTCTCCCACACTGATGTATTATGCCCAACAAAAAGTCAATGAAATATATTAAACTATACAAGCTATAAGACAACCATGGTTTTCTTAAACTATAAGAATAAGATAAGTGTATTCTTCACTTGAACTATTGAATCCCGAATGAGGTTTAAGATAATTAATGTTATTGATTATCAATTTATTAGCAATATTTTAATGGTATTTTTTAAAATTAGCTAACTTATCTTCTTATCCTCAAATTAGTTCACATATCTCGAGAAACCATTTCCACATTAATCTATCAAAATTCAGTGAATTTATGTAATTATCCAAGTGTAAATGAATGCTTAAATTCTTCCTCGTGAATGAGAGTAAGAAATGCAAATCATATAAATTTATCAATTATAAATTTTAGTAGCTGTAGTATAATCATTATGAAGAAACCGAAACGGCCATGTATCATTATTTTTCATGTAAATTCATATTTCTTTCATTAAAATTATCCACCATTAATATTGAATCCCTTAAGTATCAATATTCTTTTAAAAATTCAATCAATATGAGTTCAAGAATGTTTAAAATATTATAACCATACTTACATTTATTATGTGTAGTATGAAATTACTTTTGTAAAAGATCTTTCCTGAAATAGTTCATCAATCAGAATAGATTGTTTTTGTCATTATATAAGAACCAGTATAGGAATAAGAAACATACACAGAAACTGAAAAAAGAAACAATAAAACTGAAATTTCGATCATGAAGGATATCATTAGGTATATCAGTTTTGTTAAAAGTTTCTTTCTAGAAAAGTGCAGAAATCCATGTAGATCAATTGATTCTTTTTTGAGAAGGAAATCATAAAAATTAGTAAAAGCAATTTTAGGTTTATACCCTTTAAAGATGATTATTTTGATATTATTGCAATCGCACATAATGAAGTGTAAACACGAGGTTTTGAAAGCACTGCTTGATGAAGATTCATCTCAATTGTAAAAAGAATATGCCGATCAACTATTATTGCCACAAAAAATTTCTAATTACTTACACAAAATAAAAAAAAAATTCAGAAAGCAAGAAGTGGAGGCCGCGCACAGGTAGCCAGAGGAACAAGGATGAGCATGTACTGAAATGCATGAATCTGTTAAACAGGATGAATGGAAAATATTTTTTCTTCGAATAATAGGGGATGAAATATAGATACATCATTGGAATCCATAACATAAAATTCATCAGGTAAAAATGTTCGACTTAGGTTACATTAAATAATATTTTTCTTTTAAACGTCAAAGGAATTCCTTTTGAAAATGTTTTCTCATTTTAGTAACATACATTATTTTGTTTTCACAATAAATTGTTCATGGATTTTCCTTTTAATATCCACATTTTATAGTAAAACAAATTATTTGGTTTTACTATATATTTAAAATGTTTTGTCAACATAGGTTTTCAAAGTTTAACTACCCTTACCTTCATTTATTTTATTCAAAACTAGATAATATATGTAGATTCAACTAACAAATGATCAAATTTACCATGCAAAATCATTGAAAACTCATGTATTTCAATTCTTAAAATTTAAGATCATTAAAAAAATGTAATGATATTAATTTATAAATTATTATCATGCATTAAAATTGCTGAGATTAAGGATGTTTTCATGAAAATTGCATATTATAACATCGTAATTTTACCAATATTTTTTATGAATAAATATTATATTATAACATCGTAATTTTACCAATATTTTTTATGAATAAATATTAGGTAAAGCCAAAAAAATAGCTCCTTCAAACTTAAGTTTCTTTGCATGTTTTGTTCCTTTATTTTACCTATCATATTTATTTTAGTATTATCAAGTAGTAAATTTATAAAAAAATAATGAATATATTTCAAGTTTAATATTTAACAATATACTAGAATATTATTAAAAAAAATTTTAGTACACGAATAATACGTAATCAGAATTTCTTTATGTTAATTGAATAAAGGTGAACAACATTTTCTTTTTCTCAGAAATGTTTTGAAATTATTGAGCATTTCATTGTGCTCAATATTTAGTACACACTTACATAATTTTTCAATGTATTCATGGTACAAAAACATGTTACGAGTGTATCAATAAATGAAAGATTTTAAAATCTGAATACATGAAGTGTTACTCTACTTTGCATATGTTTTTAAGAATGTGTTCTATAAGAATTCTATAAGAATAAATTTACGCATGTAATTCATGAAATATAAAAAAATGTTTAAAATTTCAAGTAATTCCAATTCAATTCCTCTGTAGAATTAATTCTCCTAAAGAAAAATAAAACTTTATATTTACAGAAAATTTTATTGAATAGCATTGATCCTACTTTTCAGCATATTTTTATTTATCCATAATACAACTCTCAAATATTTCTTTTATAAAATAATTTATATATCCTAAACTAGAATATACACAACGTTTAAACAGTTTTGAAGCTTTCTGATCAATTTCATGTGATATTCATTCTTGAGCTGTTAACTAAGAATTAGGCTTAGTGTACGCTACAACAAAAATTTTAAACTATTAAATCCAATAAATAAATAAGGTTTAATTTTTCCCATAGCTTTTTATTCAGGAAGGATGATATTTCTAGAAAACATTGAATTATTTTTAGAACTGAAGCTGTATACACAATGCTCACATCAATACAATAATATAAGAAAGGGGAAAAAATTCAAAGATAGAAATTTTATTTTTTAGAATATGGCAACAGTTCTTCTGATCAAAAAAATGAAATCCAATTGCCTTTCTCAATTTTAAAACAAGTATATGTAATAAGATGACGACACACAAAGCAATTGCCACTAAATACCTTCCTTTTATATACTAAAAGGTTAATATATATATATATATAGGATGGTACAAAATGAATTTCTACACAAGTTACTACTGTTTCAAAAGTGTATGTTACTACAGATTAAAATTTATTAGAATTCTGATATTGGTGAAAGAAACGGAATAATGTGAAAGGAATTATTCATTTTAGCAAAATAAATATTTTTAACAAATTAAATAAATGTACAAAAGTTAACCCATGATATTTTTATACTAATGAGAATTAAAAATGAATTTCTGTAAATAATGCGTTTAATGAACTTCAAATAAAGTGATATTGGTGAAAGAAACGGAATAATGTGAAGGAAATATTCATTTTAGCAAAATAAATATTTTTAACAAATTAAATAAATG